>VZTI01001840.1:136098-243778 GCA_013397865.1 Struthidea cinerea | reverse complement strand
AGCCCAAAAAAAAAAAAGGGTACCGCAGAAACAGAGGAGCGTATCTCTGTGTCTTTGAAACAACTGCTTTGCAAAGTTTGTTTTCTGTCTTTCTCAGGCTCCGTTTAAAGACACAGAAAAGATTGGTGGGCATAGGGTAGTGATAGGGGATACACATTATAAAGTCACCCCACGACACAAATATTCTGTACAAAATTACCATTCGAGCGCCCGTTATCTATCATGCCATGAGGCTGCAGATCACATCCATTGGACATCATTTGTTGACTCTTGTTTTCCTGTGGAAGATGCCATCCTTGCAATCCACACAATGCTTCATCTCAGCAGCTGCACTCTGTTCTCGTTTAGCTATAGATGGTAGCTTTCTCTAGCAGAAGGTGCTGTGCTTGGAGTGCTTTCTCTAGCAAAAGGTGCTGTGTTTTGAATGCAAACCATCATCTCTGACCACTATTTCTATTGTCTGTTCCTTAAAGACACTCATGAAGAAAATATTTCACTTAGGAACCAAAGACCCAAGTTTAGGAGCATAAATCTCGAGATGCAGGGTTCATGTCCGTCTTTTTATGCAGGTTTTGCATATTGACATTTAGTCTTAGTGGGGGTTTTTTGCTTGTTTTTAATCTTGGCAAAATCTTCCTTTTGTTTTGCTGCCTTGGGGAATATGACAGTGATACTTATTTTAGAGGCACATCTTAACTGGATGGTTTTGACCTGTGGGAGGCAATCGGGGAAAATAACCCTGAATCTTTAGACTGTAGTAAAAATCATCCTAGGAAAATGTTTCTCCCATCTGGAGGTTTCCCTATTATGTCATGGGGGTGACAGACTGTCTGGAAGAGGGAAGGCTGTTGAAAGGCTGGGATATAACCTGCCTGACTCTCTTTATGTAAGACATCATAGTTAGCTGCACCTAATCTTTGTTGCTTCCGTTCTAAATGGCACAGTGCTTTATCCCACTCTGAAAGTCTGCTTTTGCTCAAATGTTGTGTGCCAACATCTTATTTCAAGGGCAATTTTGCAGAAGCTGAGAGTGCTGTGTGTCAGCCTGATTGAATATATTCTTTTTTTTTTTTTAAATCATTCAAGAATTCAGAATGTCTCAATAACACTGAGATCATGGGATCTGTTTCTATCCTTTTATGTGCCATTGCTGTAACAGAGGCAAGCTTTGGCTTCTCCTTCAGAACCAATATGGCTTGAAATTATGACTTTTCTTTGTTTTAATGTAGCCACTATGCCATTTTTCAGATCTGACGGCTCTGTGGATATAGCCATATCTGCTTTTCATACTTTATTTTACTAACCATTTCTTCCTAGATGAAGTGATGCTACTTGGAGGCATTCAACTGTGTGTTGATCTTGTCTACTGAGCTGCATAACTTGCAGATGTTTAAGTTGTGTAAACCCACTAAAGTTTGCACATCTATTGGAAGGCACAATATGAGATGCCAGGGTCAGTACAGCTGCAGTATAACTGTTGTGATGCTTGAGCAGAACTACAAGCTATCATAAGTTAGGTTTACTTTCACATTTCAAAGTGTTTATAGACACTATAATCTAAAAAAGGAAAGGCTTAGAGTTAATGGTTGACACAGATATGACAAAAAGAAATAGGACTTTGCAGTGCTGCATTAAGAGAGTTAAAGTAGAGTTGGCAATCACATTCATATGGAAAATTGTATTTCAGACTTTGATCTACTCTATAAAGCAAGAGTAGGAAAATAAGACTTTCCCATGACGTTACAGGATCCTTAGAAGGAGAGGCAGCTGAGGCAGTGCAGTATGGCTTGCCTGCTGCTTCAGTCTTTGTTTAAATTGCCTGCCTGTGCTTGCTGTTAAACATTCAGAGTAACTATATCTGCACTCAAAAGAATTTTGCTATCTCTGTATTTGACAACTGAGAGATCCGTTACATATCTGCTGATGCACTTTATCTGTGCTTTTATTTATATGTATTTTTCTCTTTTTGTTCCATTTAAGACTGGATTACTTCATCCAGATCCATCGTAAATAGATAGCATTATTGCAGCCACAATCATCTAGGGCATAAGAGGAAAAAGCCTCACCTCCTTGTATAAATTGAAGCTTTCTTATACAATTGTTAAATGGCTTGATTTTATCCCATCAGATTTTTTATTATTTTGACAGCTGAAATAGTTCAATATTGTATTTTTCTGAATAATGTATTTCTGATTATTTTAAGAGGGTGTTTTTTTGCACATAAATGAAATCCCATCACAGCAGCTGTAGTTCTCCTTAAAATGCTAGCTACATAGCAACATGCTCAATGTTTAATTAGCTTTGCCATGTTATTAACATCTCTTTAATATTCACTCAGAAATACTTGGCTGTTAAAATGTAGAAAAGCTGATGGATACATATAGCTTATTTATATGCATACATTAGTATAAACATGAAAAATACAAATGAAAAATGTGGGCTAAATGCCCGGACAATCATTTTGACAGCCAGCTTTGCCAGACCGTGGAATCAAGGCTCCTTGCAAGCAGCCTTGGACATCAGAAGATACCCTGTGGTATGTAAGGGACAGAGATGTGGTTTTGCCAAGCTCTGGGCTGGATGAGCTGTCGTTATTTGATTGCCACTGTAGTGGCCTCTCTGCTGAAGGCAGTGCTCAGGTGCTTGCCCTGTGAAAGGGTTGAGACTTGCAGCTTCAGGTGAGAAGGTGATTTATCCTGTGTCTGACAGCCTCTGTCTTCTGAGTTCAGGGTTGAGAAGAGGATCTGACAAAGGACAACCAGGAGTTGCTGGGGGTAGAGAGTGGCAAACTCTATATCTGTGCAAGGGAACAGAAGTGGAAGCAGTGACTGACTCTGGGAGGTCCTGCTGCTGTCGCAGGTGTGCTACAGAACACACCACACTACTTGGTATGGGGTGCCAGAACTCATGCCAGGTGCACTGCCGTGGGTGTACTTGTGTCCTTGATATCTGTACAAAACGCTGTTTGGAAACAAAACCTCACCCCAAAGTATTTTTCTGGAGCAGGAGGACTCATGGCTTCTTCTCATTATAGGACAGACCTTTTGCAAGATCTGAGCTCTAATTCATATCAGAAGTAATGGTTTGTAATGAGAAGATTTACTGACTTACAGCTGTGACTTTTCCACCCAAGTTTTTTTTCCCCGGAATATGTGAACCACTTTCAAATGAACCAAGGAGGGCAACTAAAAAAAAAAAAAAAGGTTTGAATATCCCCTGGATTTTCTTTTTTCTTTTAGTAGGAGTATAGGACAAAAGGGGATAAAAGCCCCCACCCTTCCCTACAACTACCTTTTCAACAGCCAGCATTCCCATGCCAAGAATGCCATGGAGCATATTTTTCCTGGCTCTTTGAGGGTTTATTCTGCTGCATCACTCACTACTAGGAACAGTTCTCAGTTGTTGTTTATTTGGTGGTTACTTACTGTAAAATTTTTTAGATGTTTCAAAATCCATTTTCATGTCTTCTTATGAGTGTCTCAGCAGAGAATCTCCATACGAAATTTTGCCCTGCTAGTCTCACGTTCAGCTTGAGTTTGCTAAAGTTCTTGTCGCTCAGTGAACAACTGTTATTTGCAATGTGGCTTTATCTCATTTCCTTTCCTTGGATCAATTGGGGAACAAAAGAAAGGAGAGCAACTAATGCTAGAGGTGTTTAAATTACATGAGTGGTACTTAAACATGGCTGTAAGTAGACATCTCTGGAGAAGAAGTGGAGAAAAACGCTTCTCGCAAAGCTTGAATTGAGAATAAATAACACTCCCTATAAGCAGCGAAGTGGGGGAAGGAAATGGTTGGGCTTTACATCCCAACTCCTAACTCACTGAGAAAACCTATCTGATGTTTCAGACACAGTCAATATTTCTGCTTCAGCTGTTCATGATATACTTCTTAATGTCATCATCTCCTCTCCCATGGAGGGCTTGAAACTGGAGGAGGAGAGTGAAATGGAAATAATGATCCTTCTTTCCTGGCATTTTAAAGACATGAAGACATGCTTGAGACATTCATATTTTTTTCCTCCTTCTGCTATTCCTCTCATATTCTTTTGCCCCTTCCTCTTCTTTCCTCTAAAAAGACTGCAGGGAAAGAAGGATGGGAAAATTCATGAGCTTTCTTTCCAAAACTAAAATTAAAGGACGTAGGAACCAAAAAAAAAGCTTCCTTTGTTTCTCACTTCATAAATAGCCAAAACATGTTGGCAGTCAGTCAGAATGGCGGCTAAGGTACTCGCAGGCAGATGACTGTAAAGCTATCAGATTTATAGGGCAGCTTGACGTAAATGTAAATTATGCACCATTCATATTGGGCGGGTGCTAATTGAATCCATACATCTATTTAAATTGTATTCCAAGAAGAAAGCTTCTTCCAGTTGGATTCTGGCGAGGTGACAAGTTCATTGCCTAATTTTGTAACTTTTGCTTTGTCCATGTTTATAACTGCCTAACTCTAACAGAAGATAAGATGTCAATGCTGGGTCCTTACCTCTTACTCTGCTGCTGTGATTCATGTGAGGCACATTACAATACATTGAGGAGTTGTATTACTGAACAAAATGTTCAAAGATCCTCTTTTGAGCAGAACAGGAAGGTTCGGTCAGCAAAGTGCAAGGTTACTTGGTGTCCATTTAGAGAAAAAAGAACAATAAATACTATAATTACGTGACTTTACTTGTGTAACCTTGGAATGCATCTGACAATTGCATGCAATAATTTGCTTCCTTCATTCTGAAGGCAAAACCCTGCAATCATTCCCACACTGCTGTCTGACCAGGCATAACTGTGGCACCTGAAAGGCATTGGTACAAACTGTTATCCTTGCAGGCTCAAGCTGTACTAAAGCCAAGGCTTGCTGCCATCTCACTGATATATTAAACTCCAAGCAGTTCAGAAGAAGGAAATGTTACTTCATCCATCTTTGTTGGACTGAATGCCCTTACTTCCCTTACATCTTGTTAATTCTTGAGTGTTTAGAGACATTCCTCAGTGTGGGCTGTGTAGCTGCAATTGGATCTCCTTGGAGTTTGTCTCCTGTTCCCTTACTTCATTAAACACTGTTTTTGCATTTAAGGCAATGCTGTTTGTTACTTAGTTCATGGCAGCCTGTTCTAGGGAAAAGTATAGAAACCATAATTAAAGGAACAAGTGCAAAATGGTAGGTGTGCAATAGGCAAGGGGGAGGATGATGGCAAGAAATTGAAATGTACTCAAGGAATTGATTGGGCAGGGAAAAGGACAAATTTTGCTGGCAAGGAGGGCAGGGGAATAAAGCCAAAAGCAACTTCCTAAAATAGGACGATAGAGATGATGGAAAAAAGTATGAATTCCTTTATTAGTGTGTAACGCATTTGTAGGGCAGTTTCATTCTTGGGTGGCGAGACATGGCGGATTAGCAGTTAGAGAGAATAAAAGGGAGAATGGGCTGTAATGGCTTAAAGTTGAGGAATAAAGGAATTTGGTTCCCTTTCTGGTCAGCCCTGTGGTAACACTGAGATTTCTCTGGTTTTCCTTCCCTATTGGTTCCCCAACAGTAATCAGTGTGGCCCCAGATGATCAAGTATGGAGAGGACAAATAAGCTTTGTTTTGCTTCAAACTGGGGTGATTCCTTCTAGAATTGTTACCAAATCTTGTAGTCCATGAGTCTGAACTCACTATCTTGCATCTAGGATTAATTTAGTTCTTATTTTCATCTGTTTTCAAAAACACATGGATTAGTATTAGTAGCACACACAATTTCCAGCTTAGCGGAGTCCTAAGGTCTCAGTACTGGAAAATTATAGAAGTAGTTCAAGAGTGTCAGGCAGTTGTATTTGGCCCCCATTTCTGATACAAGAATGCGGAGATAAGTTGGCCTCCTGGCTGAAGTAAAGGACAAGAGTTTCAAAAGGAACCTCAAACTGTGCAGTGAGGCAAGGGAAGACGTGGACACCAGTAGTGTGTTTGCAAGGCACAGTGAGGAGCAGATGATACCTGCAGGTTTAAATGCTTTGTGCCAGAGCTGGAAATGCAAGTGCCGGTGCATCACATAAAGTTAGGTTCCAGGAAAGAAAGTAGAACAGAGATCCTGGTAATGTGGAACATAAAGGATGCAAATATTGGTTGAAATGGCTCCAGTTCTCACTGCCCCATGAAAACTGACAGATCTTTCACAGTGTGGGTGTAGGCCGGACTGTTTACTGTGAAGACACCTTCCTTCATTGTCTTTATTGCTGTCACTTTTCACACTTGCCCACGCGATTGTGAGTAGCAGGACTTGTCAAAGAGGGGTGAGAAGTGGCCTCCAGCTTTCACTGGCTGAACATCACCCTCGTCTGTGTGTTGGCACTTGAGAAGAGTGAGTGGAGGGTTGGAACAGGTCAGGCTGTGGCCTCTGCCCCACCTCAGCTGTGTGGGCTGCTGTGAGAATTGCTGCCTGCTATGGATGTGGAGGAGGTTTTTAGGACAACTGCTCTGTCAATCCCTGTCCCTGCATGTATGTTCCAGGCTGTGCCCCAGAGAGAGCACTTGGTCTTGCTGAATGTGCCCAGCCACATATGGATGGAGGCTGACCTTCCAACCACACACTTGGTGTGACAGATCTCTCTGCTTGTATATGTCAAGCCCCATCAAGGCAGCACAAAGTGGAAACTCTTAACTTATTTGCAGGTTCTTTCCCACAACATTTTAGCATGTTAATGTGTTATAACAATGCTGTCACACTGAATACTATCATGGTATTTTTATGTTCCTTTCCTGAATTAACTGGCTGGGCTAGATTCTGATCATGGTTACAAGAAGCTGTTCTGGATTTAGGTGGTGTATATTGAAAGTGAAATCCAGCTGGGAGACAGGATGAATATTATGCTTAACTGAAAAGCATGTGCTTAACTGTACCCGTAACAAAGCCACAACTTGTCAGCTCTGGAGTCATGATAAATTGGGCTGATTAGTGCCAGGAAAACAGTATGGGGGTTTTTTGGTGTTGTTATTACCAAAAATGTGAAATCAAAACTTGCCATGAAAATAGGAACCACTGTTATTCTGGTGTGGATAAAAACAATGCCAAATCAACATCAGCAACTAGGGAAAAAAAAAAAAGAGAGAATTGCATATTCAGAAAACAGTTTAATAGAAATGGAAATTTTTTTAACTGATAAAAAGTGTGACTCATCTGTACTTTTCCCACCCCAACTGCAGATCGGGGTTCCAAAAATCTTTCCCAGAATTAGTATGTAGAGAGCATTTATAAGTTGAAGTCTGTTTGTAAGTTTAAAACTCAAGAGCAGGCAGCTAGTGCATAGAGGGTTTTATTCTTTCATCCTACCTGTGTGTTGGCCATAAAAAGGATGGCCACTCAGACCAAATAGTCTGTGAATGGTGCATGAAGATTTCTGGCCTGTAAACTGAATGAAGACATTCTCTCCTTCCTAATGGCTTTGAGTTCTCTGGTGTATATGGGGGTAATGGCTGTGCAGGGTATTTGAGGACTGAGTTCACCACGCAGCCCTGCCCACCACCAGAATAAGCCACAAATCCTGCCAGGCTGGAGAGGATTGTGCACTGGTGGGCTGCAATGTGCTCAGCAGCGTTTCCATCTTCTTCCCACTGCTGGGAAGCCGCTGTGTTTGTGATTCTGTGCAGCCATTGGTAGTGATGCATTGATTGTTCGAAGCTGTCTTTCGTTTCTTTTATCCTTCTGTCTCCTAAGACAAACAACTACTGTGAGTCTGCTCTCTCAGCTCCTCATAATTGCAGGTCACTCTAACAACCTTTTCAGGGCTTATTTCAAAAACATTGTTAGCAAGTTTTATTTTTATTTAGTATTATTTAGCATCATTATGCAATTCAATTCATCAAAAAGTACTGCTAAGCCCTTGGCTAGTGGACATTCTTCATTCTAATATGAAGTAGACAAACCAAATGACCACTTTTTAAGAACAAAACTATTTTCAATTGGTGAAGCTTCTAGTTTTTCCCTTTCTAGAAGGAGCAAAAGCAGTACATCGGCATAATGGAACGAAAACTGCTCGATTGGTTCCCTTTGGGAGCAGTGATAGGCAGACATGAAACCTGGGTCTGGCAAAACTCATTTGTGTCGTCCCCTCATGGTATCCTTGTACATACATTAGTTTGTTTATTCATTTAACATTGGCATTCTTACAAAGAGAAGCATTTGTTACATTAAATTATTTAATTTTGTGTGCATTTTAAGTGCCGGTTTGTTTCTTTCAGTGCAAACAAGAAGAAAACTTTTCTTCTTTTCTTCTTTGATGTGTGCTCTTTTAGTGTCGCGGTAATCCCCTCCAAAACATTTAGTATAATGGATTAGGCATACTCATGCCATCTGGCTCTGATCAGATCAGGATTTGTGATCTGTGAATATCTGGAGAGGTAAAATCAGTAAAAGTGAAAGCTTTGAACAGACTTCATTGATTTTAGTTTCTTAACTTCCTTGGTTAAGAAGTTGTGTGGCTTGAAAGAAACACTATGAAAACAGAGCCAAGATAAATCAGTCTAACTGAGGTAAGACTTGGTAGGTAATGCAACCACACTGCAGGTGTATTATATCTGAGCCTCATGAATATTTTATATAATCCTTTGTAGAATAACTGCGTACTCTTAAAAAAAGCAAACCAACAAATCAAAGCTCATGAATCATTTATATAAAATAGATAACATAGAATGTGGAACGAACTGGCTTAACAATTTCATGTACAGAACACAGCAGGCCAACTACAGATTTATTGAAAAGTGACTTCCTCTGCTGGTGTAGAATACTACTTCTACCATAAACCAAAGATTCAACCAGTGCTCAGCAAGCACCAAAAAGACAACAAGCCGAAGGGGCTACACCAAGTGTCACCTCTAAAGGTCTTTTTCTGACATGTTCTCACTCTTCTCTCTGTCTGCAGTTACAGGGTATTTTCCCCTTCTTAAATCTGTAATCCCATAGGCACTATCACCACTGTTGATGGGCTTGGCCTTGACCAGTGGTGGGTCCACCTCGGAGCCAGCTGCCCTTGACTCCATCAGACATAGGGAAAGCTTCTGGCAGCTTCTCACAGAAGCCGCCCCTGTAGCCCATCCTGCTACAAAACCCTTCCTGCACACCAGCTCAATGCAATAGGTAGCCAGAACCTTCCTTTGAGTGTCAAAGTTGCCCTGGGGAGGAAAAACAAGCTCAAACCAAAGTAAACAAATTAAAGTGCCATAATCCCGGTTTGTTTGCTTGGGAGCCATCAAAGGCCAGGGTGGTTGTGCTGAAGGAAGAGCAATAGGGTATCTGAAGTATGACTCACAGTTATGCACCAACAACTTTCCCCTTCTCTCCTTAGGACAGCAGATAGGCCAATTTCAAAGGTTCCCAGCTCTTGGGCTCTGCGTCCCACTTGGGCCCACTTTTTCTTTCCTTCTTCCTGTGGTAGGAACAGTTCAACTTCCAGTTCAAATTCCGTGTTCCAGGAGGCCAAATCCAGTTTTGCCTGCCTTGCTGAGAAGTCCAGAGATTTCTCTGTTTATGGCTGTGATTCTGTGGGGCTAAAGAGAGTATTTTGTGAAAATTGCTGGTTTTCTCTGTGGGTTCTCCATGTTTCTGATTCTAATTTGACAACAAAACCTCGATGTTTCCTCATAGTTGAAGTTAAACCTGGACCTTGCCCCTGAATATCTTCATGGGCTAATCACCTCTAAACACTTCTTCTCGTAGGGGTTTGTTTGAAGCTGTTTCTTGGGTATAAATGACCAAGTTTGCAGAAGACCTTGTAATTGGAAAGGAAGTGAACAGAATCAGACTTTATGGAGTCTTTCTATAAAGACCTGAAAAGAACAGTTTTGAGACTGCAAGTTAAAAGAGTAATTATTTGAAATCTTACTCCTGGGGAGAAAAAGTAGTAAACACTGCTACATAAATTGAGGTAGGAATATAAGCAGTGACCGCACTGTTACAGCCTGGAGTTCTATTCAACTTCTTGCGTTTTTATTGAGGCAATACTGCTCAAACTTTTAGTGCTGCCTGTCCAGGAAAGTGTAACCCAATAGCATCTGGTCCTTTGCTGCATACAGTCAGTGATCACTTTGTATGCATTATTTCTTTAAACAAATATTCAGCTGCAGAGCACAGGCTGTGTAAAAACAAACCAAAATCATGGAGGCCTTTCCCATAATCACACTTGTGTCACAGCTGACTTTATCTAGCCTGTCATAACAGAGCATCTACTGCATTTGAGTGGCAATCTTATTTCATGTTGCTGATAAGTTTTTGTCTAGATTGCAGAGGGGAAAAAATAATTTTCCAGTGAAAGTGAGATGCTTTCATAGGAAAACAGGTAGGAACCCTGAAACTGTGGCATGAGCAGGGGAATGTAACCAAGACATTTGCTGTATGTTTTTCTTCCCCTAGCTTGCTGCTCTGGAACAGAGCACAGGGCTTGTGCTCAAAGACAGCACTGTCACTGCTTTGTTTTAACTTTCTTAGTCCTGTTTTTCTTTCTTCATTTCCTCTCTTATTTACCTGGAATGGAGCTCCTTTGACCCAAGGGCAATGTTGATGGAAAATCTAGCCCACAGGTCTCAGACTTTACAGGTGGCTCTAAAGGCTGGCGGTAATGATCTTTTTCATTATCTAAATAATTGCATTTCCTCTAAATTTTTTCTTTTTTTGTCATTTGCAAAGACCCTGAAGAACCTTGTTTAGATCAGCATGCCTGTAAACTTAACTCAGAAAATTTTTTAAAGTGTAGAAGCACTAATGTGTTCACTAATGTTTCAAAGCCTGTGCAAGGCATAGTGTGTTCTACTTTTGTCACTTCTCAACCTTATCAGACCTGTATTGATCTTAAAACCTATAGTTCATGGCATGAGGACTTATTTTCTACCAAATGAAGCACATTTTAAAAATATTTAAAAGATCCTCAGTATCTGTGGAACTGAGTTGTTTGGAACTCTGGAAATAGAAGTTCACTATTGGAATCCAACTGGAACATTCAGTGATGCTCCACATTGAGTTCCCATCCAGAAAAATATTAGTGAAAGCTCCAATGAACATAAATTTAAATGAATGTTCTATTTTCCTGGATTTGAAGCAAATAATATTGTTTTGGTTCATATTAAAAGAATTCTTCTGTTGATGCTCATGCAACATATTTTGTGGTAAGCTGGAAATACGAACAATCATCGAAGGCTGCAGGGTAGACAAAAAAAAAATGATAGAAACAACTAAATAGAAAAGGTTGTGCCACTGAAAACCAGTAAGTTTGGTATATTTGTTAACATCTGGATGCTGTTTGTGAAGAGATGGAATAATGGCTGATGGGAGTTTAGAAGGGAAAAAAAACATAGAAGGGTATTGAATTTCCTATGCCTGTTTTCATGCAGGCTGAAGCAGTGCTTGACTGAACTGGTGCATTTTACAACATCTGAAGCAGCAAGAGAACAACTGTGAAAATGTGTAGTGATGAACAAGGTGAGGTGGTTTTACACTACTTCTCTCTTAAAAGGGAGACAGAGCACGTTACTTGGCAAAAGAATGCGCTCCAGATTATGTAGTAATCCATCCAAAGATTTCAAATCCATTTCAAAGACTTCTTTAGACTTCAGGCATCTACTGAAGCGTGTGCATTGATATCTTGTCCTGCTTCATAATTGCTGGGAAAAAACAGTTGAAAAAAGAAAAAAGAAGTGAGGTCTCTACGAGCAAAACTATTGCTTCTAGCCAAAGCTCAGGTGCAGGGTGAGATACCAGTGGAGATGCATGGACAGCATTACTTGAGCACAAAATATGGAGGAGGAGAAAGCTTGGGCAGATAAAATCCTTAGGGAGCTCTCATATCTGTTACTGTCTGCTTCTCTACAAAATCGAATAAAAAAATGTTTGACAGCTCTAGGGTTGTTGGACACTTTGCTAATCGGGGACATATTATAAACATTACAGGAGAAGAAAAGATCACAAAGGTTTGGCTCTAATGGTATCTAATTCTGCACATCTACACAGCTACAGAAGCAGAGCTCATAAAGCTTGGCTTTGGAAATGCGTTAAACGTGCCTTCACTGCAAGGCCCTCCAACAGCAGAACTATGTGAATAAGAAAATTGTTTTGTCTAAACACTGTTTGATGTTATCTGGTAAGGTTTTGTGCTGGTTGCCTCATCTTACAGTTTAAAAATACTTTCAGCTGATGGCTGAAACCCTGTCTCTATTGAACTCAATGATAGACTCCAATGCATTTCAGAAGGAACAGGATTTCACTCCATTTGCTTTTGCAGTGGAGGTTAGGCTGTGATGCTGTCCATATAATAGCTATTATTCCTTGAATCAGCCAGAACTTTTTTTTGTCTGTTAATTGTCACCAGAACAAATTAAAAATGCTGTATGCGTAAAGCAAATAGTAAGGAAAAGCATGAACTCCAAAAACAAAACCCAGAAGTTTTCTATATGTTAATTGTCCACAAGGGTCGTCATCTCTTTATTTGTGTCTGTAGTTTAGGTAAGTGTTTTTTAACTGTTTCATTTCTTAAACTATTATTACTATCTGTACTGATGGAGTAGGTCCCTTTCCATACCTAGCACAGTGAACAGGAAATAATAGCAGTCACCTTGACACCAGTATGCAAAGCTCTGTTGCCCTGTTTTGATAGATAAAACCTGGAGGAAAGGGAGATTGTTTTTTCCAGCTCGGAACATAATGTCTTTTTTCGGTGTAACATGATGCCCTGGTTCTGTTTTTCAAAAATGCAGATTTGTGCCAAAAAATGACAGTTTAAAGGGCAGCACTGAAAGGAGTTATCACTTTCTAGATACGTAAGTGCATACAAGCAATGGCTTTGTTTACAAAAAACGTTTGCAGGCTTTGCTTTCTATTATGAGCAGCTCAAGATATCACAGGCATATTGCTGAGAAAGAAGCATTTCATTCAGCAGACTTTTATAAACTGCATGACATTGTACGGGAGAGGGAGTAATGAGATGTTCTTTCTGAAAAGGAGGTGCTTTAAAGGTTTTCCTTTTCCCTTTTCTGTATTTCCTTTTCCTGGACTTGAGAAGACAATACTTGCGTCACTGCCACAGCCGCCCGGTGGCCTGGCAGGAGGCAAGGCGGTGTCCTGGTCAGCGACCAAAGGGACACAGTCCTCGTGGCTGGTCGGAGCGCTCTGCTCAGAGGCACACAAAGGAGCAGGCTGCAGCTGGGATGTTGCCCAGCAACGGGACGGCGGCGAAGGAGGCAGAGGGACCTCTCTGGTGCTCACAAATCCAGCTTTATTGGTAACACAAAGTAACAAGGAGCTTCAAAGCTGAAGGGAGAGCACCAGAAAAGGCGGGGGGAGAAACCAAACAAGGCTTTTTATGGTGATCTATAAGAGGGCGGAACTCAGGGAAACAGTCCAATAGGGAGATGATGGGAATGACAGATGCCAATAGGGAAAGGAACAGGGGAGAACTTTCTGGAACTTATACATAGGCAATTAAACTGATAAATATACATAAACAGATGAACCAATAAGGACTAAAGAACAAGAGAAGGGTCTAGAAAGACGGGAGGAGATGTGGTAGTGGCAATCACCCAGAAGAGGATGGCCTTAGGTCTGATGGTCATCCTATGAGCTGGCGTCAGACCTGCCTTCGGGATCGAAGTCAGGAGCAGGAAAATTGATCCATTTAATGACATCTAGCCCTGAGGTAGGCTGGGTCACCGCAACAAATACTGATCTCTTCTGAATAGTCTCTGCTCTTGTCATTCATAGTTTTGCTTCAATTCCTAGGCATCAGTCCTTGCAGGATAGAAAGAAAAAGTATAACAGGCAGAAGGGAGTTACCAGAGGCGAAAATAACAACCTCATTGCCCAAGATGTGATACCAAATCATTTGACTGTTGCCTGGCCTCTACCATTTCTCTCTCCTTTAGGGTTTTAGGTATGTAGCTGTTCTGCAGAGAGCTTCTATAGAACACTTCACTGTGTAGTGTATGCAGCTTGTTTACTTTGATTCAGACCATAATTCATTTGGTGCTTTATGAGGTTTTGGTGTATGCCTTGTGCATGCAGCCCTGTGAATTACGTTCCTGTAGGAATGTTGTCTATTAATAGCTCTGCAAAGTAGACACTGACTCTCTGGGAGGCTGCTGTGATAAAAAGCTTTATCACAGAAAGATCACGTGCTATTTCTGTTAACTCTTTTGATGCAATTGAGAAAAGGCTGTAGCCTAATAAACTGAGACTGGAGCTGGGGCTCCTTAATCCTGTCCATGAGAGTAGTACCTCCGATAGCCTTGCAAAGATACAAAGGGCCAGATCCTGTACCTAAATCCCACTAAACTTGGACTAATTGAAATCTGGAAGCATTTAGGTACCTAAATACTTTTGTGTGTCTGGCCTTCTGAGCTTTTATCTACTTGTTGAGTAGGACATATAATACTCATAGTAGCACTGTTGGGATCAATCTATAAATATGGTGTGGTTGTTATTTATGAAAATATTTTAAAGAGAAAGCTATTTTCAATGCCAGACTTTGGTGTTAACATACAATTCCCGTGTCATATTTACTAAAATTCCCTACAAAACCTTCCTTAAAAAATTAATTATTTGATCTATTAGGAGGTAATGAAGTGCAAGCATAAGCAATTCAGAAATACACAGAAAATGGTGGGCCTCTGGACTCCAGTGTTGATTTTTCTGACTCAGGCGCTGATACATGCCAAGTTTACTTTAGATCTTTTATTTATATATGTGTCTGTGTCTACAATTCTATGGAGCTCTGCTCAATGGTTTAGAAACTCTGCAATTGAATGTTACAGAATACACGTCACTTTCACAGCAGTTTGTGGCAAGAATCCCATGAGAAATGGTTGAGACAGCATAACTTTGTTGCCAAATAATAATATTTAGTGACTCAGAAACTGCCATCTGTTATATAGACTCATAGCTTGAGCTCTGCATATTGAAATAGACCTTGAAATATCTGCAGGTTCCTCATAATGTTTAGGCTTAGGCATCCATCTAGCTGGAATCTCCCACCTCATCCTCAACCCTTCCCCCAGAGATAATCACTTAGCATGGCTGTTTGGGGTTTTTAACCTCACGTAGTATACTATCGACCACATCCACTGTCAAAAATATCTCTGATTTCATGCTCTTAAACTAATGCTTCATTTCGGCCACTATCGCCCAATATTTCTATGGTGTTCCCAAGGTGAAAATTATAGGCTTTTGAAATCCTGAGGGAGAAATGAGAGTTGTACCACGTGAAGCACCATATGCTCCTGTCCGATTACAGTGTTTGTCGAGTGGGCTGGTTTCCTGTTGGGCACCTGGATTCACCACAGTGGCCCCAGGCACATCCCACACTGGTGTGTGCTGGGGAAGCAGCTGTGCAGCTCTCTCTGGAGCTGCTGTCTACTCACTTGGCATTGCCCACCTGCTCTAGGACTTGCTCTGTGGATGCACCTTGGAAGATTGTGTGTATCCCTGAAAACATGCTGCAGGAGCAGAGTAAGACATGAATGGTCTCTGGTAAACTTGCAGCTCTTCATCAATCTGATTCTGAAGTCTTCTGCGTGTTGTAGTCTTAAAAAATTCAGTCTGGTCTCTTCCGACCCTCCCTGCTGCTTGCCACTTCACGTAGCGCAGAAGTAACCTCAGTCCCAGTGAGAAATGCTGAAGGAGCAAAGTAGGTCATTGCATTAAATGATGTGGTGTTTTGGTACCGCTCTCTGACACTGTTGTGATCTGCGGTGCAGAATCCAAACTAATCCCTGTGCACAGGGATCTTCCAGGCCGAGGTGAGCCACAGAAGCCTGCTGAACAGTCAGCATGGCTTGACTTTCATCTCAGATTTTCCTTCTATAGGGGAAGGTGAAGAAGAAGGCAAGGAACAAAGGCTGGAAGCTGAAAACAGCATTAGACCTGATGGAGACCTGTGCAACACACCTATGAAATACGGGCATTAATGTATTGATGCAGGGGCGCTTGTGAAGGCACGTTACATGCTCTGTTCCATTCCTATTATGCTAGCATTAGAATGTTAGCGGAAGTGACAGGCGTATGGTTTTGGTGCATGGGTTTGTTTTTATACACTGAAAATGAAGGTCAAGGAATTGAGAGAGAGCTCCAAATCACAGGTCAGCCACAGGCAATGCCTTTCTATTTGTTTATTCTGTAGTTGTTCCAGTATTTATAAAGATGTTGTAGTCCAGGAAAATGTCCTAATACATTTATTTTGTATGATATTGGCTAAGGATAGGAATAATGTACAGCAACACATTAGGTTTAGCCAGAAACTGACCTTGTCTAAATACTACCACAAGATTGAAGTATCTTACCAGAGGAGTGGCTATGAATAAATCTTTTCAGAAGCACAGAAGAAAGAGCTTTTGCATCTGATGTTAAAGAGAAATAAGATCTCTGTAAAGGAGTAAGTTACATCTGGAGATAGATTCCCTTATGGACAAAAGCAATGATTCCTCTAAAACAGCTTTACACAATAGTACTCATTTCTTACATATGACTTTTTTTTTTTTTTTTACTGCTCATTACACAAAAGGAGACATTGTTTAATTAATTCAAACAATTATTCACATTTTGAATTTACAGGAAGATTTGAATTCTTAATGATGGTGATGACTCATGAATTAAACATCCCTGAGAAGCTTCCACCTCTGTCTTACCAGTGAAAATCCAGCTACATGATTCATACCACACTGTCTTTCCCCTGTTTACTGGTGACATGTGTCCAGTGTGGGCACAGTGGCAGATACTTGAGCAGCTGGGGCTGGTTTCCTTTGAAAGCACAGGTAAAGGGAAAGATGCAGGAAGAGGACTGAAACTGGGGGCAGGGCCACAGAGCTGCAGAGAGCTGAGATTTTCCTGTGGCCCGTGGCGCAGCCATGGCAAAGTACTAAAACATAGGTCTAGCCTATACTATACAAGTTTTGCTGGCATGGAAATGTCAGTGAGGAGTGAGAGCCTTTTCCTTATGTGGCAACAGCAGTATAGCCCCAGTATAGCCCCTGTCCAAAAAATCCATTTGCTGCCATAGCATGTTCTGCTTAAGGATTAGATCCAAACTATGGCAGCAAAAGAACTTTATTTTTGGCCAGCTCCCGATTGTGCTTACCTTGGGAGGAGAAGCTGGTATGGCTGTAGCTTTTAAATGCAAAGGGGCCATAGAGCAAGAATTTGAAGCATGTACTCTTTCATTTTTGTCCAGGTCTGATCATGGCATGTGGGTGGATTACAGATTTATTCATGGATTAATTTTTGCTAAAACAGCACTCAGATTAGTTCAGCATCTTTGCATCAACATTTAGTGTGGAGAAGTAGAATTGTTTCAGTTTATATATAGCACATAAAACTGCCTTGGTACCAGATGATTAAAAAGTGGCAAATGTGACTTCAATATATAAAATAGATTTTTAGGAGGGTTTGGGAATTATCAACCATTAAATCTGTATCAGGAAAACTGTAGGAAGTGTGGTCAAAAGTAGACACACAAGGAGGCACATGAACAAATAAGGTGTGATACAGAAGAGTTATCATTGCTTTTCCAGAAGGATCTCATCCTGTGTAAATTTATTAGAGATTTCTCTAGAGTAGTTACTAGCTTGTGTGAAAAGCTGATACAGTAGGTCTGAATTTCCAAAACAGCTTTTGCCAGACACTTGAAAAGGAACAAAACTACTAAGCAATGTGATTGTTCTTATATGAGTCTGCAATTCATTAAGAAACAGGAAACAACGAGTTGGATTCTGTGGCCTAAAAATAAGCACTTTGTGCCACCTGGGATGCTCCATGATATCCAAGACATCTGCACGAAGCTCTCAGACATGACCTGGGATTTAAGGGAAATGTGCTTATTGGCACTGTACAAACTATGCAATAAAAAATTTACATATGATGTTTTTCTTTATACACTGGATCTCACTTGAGCTGTAGGAAGAGACAATGGGTTTTTGCAGGGAAGGAGAGCACTGGAGTCTCCTGGACATCAGTGCTAGAGCCTGTGCTGCCCAGGTTGTTCCTGGGTGACCTGATAAAGGGGGATAGAGAATGATGAAAGGAAGTTTCAGGGAAGAAACAGAGCTTACCACAAAATGGTGTAAAAAGATCACATTTCATAGCTAGGTGATAAACTGCCATCTGACACTCGCTGTTGATAAAAGCAAAGTAGTGCACTTTGGAGGACAGCCCTGATTTCACGTATACAGTGATATGCTGTGAAGTGGCTCTTGGCAATCACAGAACGCCTTGGAGTAATTCTGGACAGTTCTGTCAAAATGTCTGTTGAGTGGTCGCTGAGGATCAAAGAGGAAAAGAAGTGTATTAGGTAGTGTAAAGGATGGAATAGAGCAGAAAAACGGGAGGAATAGTGGTGCTGCTGTAAGAGTCAATGGTGTGCCTACGTCATGAATCCTCCGTTCCTAAGAGGGATGAGTAAAGTGAAAGGATAAAAAAAAGGAGAGCACCAATGATCAGAGATACAGAATGGCTTCTTTCCAAGGCATGACTTAATAGGTTAGAGGTCTTCATCATGAAAAAGAAATTACTAGGAGGAAAGAATATGACAGAGAGCTATCAAATAAAGAGTAGCAGAGAAGGGAGACATGGAAAAGTCATTCACCGTTTTCTCCACTGCAGTTGGATGTTGCCAAGTAAAATAACAGGTTGAAAAGTTCAGAATAGGCAGGGGAATTTTCTTCCATGATCCCTAGTAAAGCTCTGGCAGCCTTTGCCACCGGGCGTTGTGGGGACCGAAACTCTACCCAGGTTCAAAAGCAACCAGAGGAGCTCATAGAAGCAAAGTCCATTAGCACTTAGGACACGTGAGCATACGCTTCTCCTTTGGGAAGTCCTGAAGCTGTTGATTGATAGGAGTGTGTTCTGGCAAAGCACCACTGTGTGCTTAGACTGTTTTGATAGTCTGACTTCAGCATCTCTTACTGGTGTCTGTGCAAGAAAGGATAATGAGCTGGAGGATGCAGCAATCTGGCCTAGGATAGCTGTTGTTACTTTTCTAGCATCTCTTTTTTCCCTTGTGAGAGAAGTGCCTGTTTGATTCAACAGCTCCCCTGAGATACAGGTGATAAAAACAATAACTTACATCTGGAAGTGAATTAAGCTTCAATCAGCAGTGTCCCAGTTTTCCATTCTGCAAACCTGTGAGACTGCAAGCAAGTAGTACAAGCAGTACAGGATATTGATGCTATTTCTTACCTGCTAATGCCTTTCACCTTTTTTGAATGCTGCATTTCTCTAAAAAGCTTCAGTCTATCCATCTTCTAGTGATCTCTTGAGCTACTTGTGTTTTACGTTGGTGTGAAAGTGAGCTCTTCATCCAGAAATGAAGGATATTGAAGAGTATCTTTTAGACCTTATTTGGAACTCTGTGTTAACCCAGTTGAGAGAAATACTCCCTGATTATATAGATTTTACAAAAGCAGGGGGTTGGGGTGGGGAGGTGGGTAGAAACAACACCTCTTTTTTGCATTTCTGCAATGGGAGCTTCATAATCCTCACAGTATTAACCTTGCTATCCACTCCATTTGTGATTCCTGACCCTCTAATTCTTCAGTTTATGGTGCCTTTGTGGGTTGGCACAAAACTCTCCAATTTCTGACTTGCTAGAAAACAAGATGGAAATTTTTAATCCACTTCAGATTAAAATTCCTTCTTGCATAGGCTTGTATAGTTACCATAATTTCTTTCAAACAGCAAACATATCATAGAGTCCAAATGCCAAAGGGAGATATAACTGCTAAGTTGTAGATAAGATATTATCAAGAAACTAATGTGGGGTTTTTTTCATATAGGTGTTGCTTGGAGTAGCCAACAGGAGAAGTTCTTGGGAAAAATTGTTAACCAAATGCTCTCTGGTGTTGTCTGATTCCCTTTCTCTGCCATTAGCAGACCATGAGCAAAACAATCAGTTAGGAAGTGGCCCTATGTTCACCAAATATTCGTAGGCATAAATGACAACAAGCCCACCCTGTCCTCCCTGGTTTGTTTGTCTGTTTTGGGAGTTTCAGGGTTGGGGTCTTTCGAGGGTTTTTTTGGGTCTGGGTTGTTTTGGGACTTTTTGAGTAATTTGGGTAATTTTAATGAGTTAGAAATGTTTTCTCAGAGGAAGTTAAAATCCATATTAAAGTAGGTTGTCACATAGGCCACAAATAAGTACAAACCCAAGTTAAAATACTTATTTTTTTAATCACTCTTCTTCGATATTTTTATTGGACAGTCCTGGTGGAAGGGTGGTAGGGCAGAGATTTAATGGCAGAGTGAAGTCAGTGATCCTCAGTTACCTGAGATCGGAGCTCTGCAGGAGTAAACAGATGCATTCAGTCCCTGGGACCAGGAGGGCCAGAGCCTGCTGTTGTGGGTTTGTATTATCCATGTGTTTTGGGGGAACCTTCTGTCTTTCTTCTTTTTCTATTAATGCACTTAAAGGAGTAGAAAGGTGAACTCTGACCGGATCGGCTTCTTTGAAAAACAGCAATCTTCTTGTGTTTAGTCACTGCTTAAGGATATTGAGATCTTGGAGAAAGACAAACATTCCTAAAAGCTATCAATTTATTTGGAAGAAAAGAAACCACTGAGTAGGAGTAGTCACTCTCAAGTCAATCATCTCAGGGAGAACAACTGATGATTTGGGGACAGAATTGTATTATTGTTCTCACAAATTCATAGATGGTACAATAAATAGAATTGTTCATTTGATACTTTTTCTCCCTCCCTTTGCAGAGTAACAGAGAAAGTTTCTTTAGAATCTAGATAATAGGCTTGGTAATGGGGTGGTCTCAGGAAATGTATGAGTTAACTGTCCTCTTTCATGTCTGTCATGGATGAACAAAGAGTGGTTGGAAAATTTAACGGAAATAAAATATCTGCTCTGCTGAGTATGGAAAATACAAGCATGGACAATCAAACTGGTATTTGCTACTTGAATGCTGTGGTTACACGGCACTGCTCACTATGGAAGGTATAAATTGAGTAGTTTCACAGTGGCAAGAGCACTAATTATGCAGGAGCAGAACAAAATGCTGCAAACAGCCTTGCTGTGCCATCACCCTTTACCAAAGGTGAAACCAAAAATCATTCCTTTTTCTCAATGACACACCTAATAAGGTCCTATTATATTAGGATGTACCGTATTTCATCCTGAATGTGGTTAAAATGTCCTTGCTGGAGAAAGTCCAAGTATTTGTTGCTGAGGGTAGCCAGCAAATTTACAGATCATACTGTGCTGGCACAGCCATCAGTAAATCTCTGTATTGAGTTTGGACATGACAGTTTTTCATTAACTTTATTATTTCCCAGAAAGTTCACACAGGAGGACTCAAACCTATTTTCTTCTCTCCCAAAAGCTCCCAGTAGCTCGTGTATCTGGCCTTAGTCTTGTGTTTTTCTGCTGTTTACCCCTGCTCCAGTTTGGACAGTGAAAGTTATTGGCTTACAGTGCCTTTATAGCCTATTACTATTTTTGTGATTCTATAGCAGCTAGAATCCTTGAAGAGGATGTGGAAATTTTCTGTCCATTTTTTTTGACAAATATCTGTCACTTGGTTTGCCTACTCATTCCCTTGTTACTGCCTACATAGCCTTCAGTTCTGCCCTGGAAAGATGGAAAACTCACAGAGGCAGGAGAAAACCTACTCATTAGTGCTGACATTTAGAAGCTGGGGGTGTATTACACAATTCAGCTGCCTTGCAGGGGGCAGTTTATGACATTTCTGCTTCCCTCTGCCCCTCACTCCCATCCCTGCCCTGTGCTTCATCATCGCTCCTCAGTTTTACTGGTAAGATTGTTAAAAAAATAATTTTTTTGATGCTTCACTTCTGAAAGAGATGGCAAGTAAAGAGAAGCTTATCTCTCCCGGGCCAAACAAGCTGAAGTGTATGGATCCAGTGGTGCAGTAACAAACTGCTTTCTCTGCTCCAGGCTGGACTAGTTCCCTCAAGCTATTCAGGGCCCATCATGCCAAACACTGTCCCTACACACACATTCCTGCAGGTCCCTGTTCGAACTGCATGCAGTAACTGCACATAACCAGGGACAGCATACTCTCAGATGAGGAGGTGATGAGTGAAATGTCCAGTGAGGCTGGCTGGACAGTCACTGCGTGCTGACTGCATGCCACCCAGTAGCTAAATGTCCCACTGCCCATGCAGTGATGTTGGTGGTGTTATCCTATGTATGTAGGCACTTGTTGAAGCCAGAAAAGACATCAGTGATATCTCAAGGATTTCAAAAGGAAACGACACATGGTGAGAGTGATACCTGTCACTCCAGGCACAGGCGTGTGGGTGTTATTCTGTATGCATGTTCTCAGGCTGAGGATGTCATTGGCAACTGTATGGCACCAGTGACAGAGACATATATTTTTGCCTGCATCTGAGTAAATCTTACTGATGAAGACCTTTTTGTGGTGACATGTGGTGTCAGTGTTTGGCAGATCTTAGAGCTCACCAATTTGGCACAGGAAAACATAAAATCTGGTACTGAACCAAGTAAAAACTGTGTTGGACTGCTTAGGTAGCCTTACATAGAAAAATGTCATTTTGTGTCTGTGAGACCATCCCCTTCTGTGGTCACAGCTGAGGCTGGGCATGCTGCTTTTGGTAGACCTGCTTTACCACTGCCTAGGTGTCAGACAGCCGTCAGCCTCAGCAGCTCACTGCTCTGCCCTGGCTATGCTTCCTGGCTCAGAGGGTCTTGCTAGACTTCTTTCTCATTCCTGGGAGAGGTTGAGTGTCTCGTGACCACAGTTCTCCACTGAAATTTGGTGTTAGGTTATACAAACTGCATGATGGAGGATGAATATGATCATGCTAGGGCAGAGTGTAGCTACAGGGCTTCCTATGGGTTGACTTGAAGGTTGAATTCATGGAGAGGGCTTAAGCAATTACTGCCCTTAATTCATGCCACCAGTTTTTTTACAGAGGTCCTTATCAGTGCCAAACAGAAATAAATGTGACCATGAGCTGCAGCTTGTAAACAATGCATAAATTTGAAGTCAGTAATTTTATTTCACATTAGTGTGTCACACTGTAAACTCTGGCAGGTAAATACTCAATCTGACAAGCTCTTCTGCAGGGGTGGCAATATTTGAAACAGGGTAAAAAGAGCAACGGAGGGTCAGCAAAACACACTTCATGTTATGAATCAGAAACTTTTGTTTAGTGAGGGAGGTGGATGAAAAGGTCTTGATGTAGCTCAGGTTTTAAGCTCACATAAAGGGGGTCGTCTTTTTCCAGAGAAGCTGACATTTAACTTGATGTAATTTTCCAGTACGATACTGAAAATGAAGCTCTTTGACCTAGCAAACAGATGGTCTGTCAGAGTATCTCATGGGAGTCAGTGTTCTGATAAACAGAGCTTACAAGTTCAGGCAACAGTGGTGAATTTCAGTACTTTCATCGAGGCTGCTTTTTAAGCTTTTTATCATTTATGAGTAATTCCAGTCCTGGGCTAAGTTATGCAGCTTCATGGCCTTGTATCTGCTGGCATTTTAAGAGTGCCCTGTACTTGGTGATGGGTTCCCAGAGTGCTCAGGAGACTCACCAGAATGGTGCTGCCTCAGGCTATGGACATCAAATCAGGATCTCTCTGTTACGCACATTTGGCTTGATTTGATTGGCTATAGGAAGGTTACACGCTCATATATGAGACTCTTCCAGGCTCTGTTGAAAAGGTCCTCACAGGATATTTCCAGCCAGGTTTTACTTTGAAAGCTGCTGCTGAGCACTGGCTTTCACAGGTTTATACTGCTTTGGGTCATTTGCCTGTTTAAATACCACATCCAGCACAACGCTGTAAACAAGGGAGCAAACAGCTACATAACTATGATTCCCAGGAGAGAATGATCTGTTAAAAGGGAAAAGTGCTTGTTTTGTCACAGCTGAATCACTAATATTCCTATAAATTGCTTCTCTGGAGTTGTGTAACGTGTTTGGCAATGTGGCAGTAAGAGATGTTGAAATGGGGAACAGACTTAGAGGAGTAGAAATGGAAGGAAGCCAAGCCAAAATACACAGTGAGCCTTTTCCAAAGACAGGTCAGCAATGATCCAAGTGTATTCCCACAAAATGGAAGTTCAGAAGGGAACTGTAAGCAGTGGAAAATATTGCATGCTCAACTTATGTTATAAACTTCGGTCACTCTGAGTTCACTGCAGAAAAAAATGTTTCTAGAGCTTAAAGTCCTTTCTTACTATTTCTTTTCCCTTTTTCTTCTCCTATATTTAAATATTTTTGTGTTAGGTAAACTAAACTAGGAGGAAAAAATTAACTGTTTTTCTAACCCAGGAAACCCTAACAATAAAAATACTACAAAACTTTTCACGATAGCATTTGTCAGGATAATACCTCCATTTTTCCTTAGTAGGAAGGCAGCTTAAAGGAGAAGTTTTATGGAGTATGTTTCCACTTGGCTTTTGTCTTTATTTTAGGCTTGAAAATTACTTGCTGCCTTGCTGGTTTCTGCCATCGATGCCCCATGCTTGCACACCGCTCTGTTTTCCGCAGGTAGGCCCCCATGAAGACAACTTTGTCACACTTATTAATATTTAGCTTGTCTTTATTTGTAAAACTACTGTTTGCAGTGTGCATATCTGCTACCAGTGTGTTGATATCTAATCACAAACTGGATGCAACCTGTGCTTTTCTTTTGTTTGGAAGCAGACAGAAACCATTAGAAAAGATGAGAGAACAACCTGCTCTACAGCTCTGACACTACAAAGAGAAAAGACAACCTGGTAGTACTAACAGCATCAAACTTCTGGCACTGATTACACTCCTAAGTCAAGCATTATTAATGAGAGAGACAGAGATGCTTGCTTTATTGAGAAGGGGATTTATAGCAGGAGTGTAATATAGATAAATTGGCTGACCCTTAGGAGGTGCATCTGACTCTCACTATTACCTACAGAGAACCTGAAAGACTTATTGTAGGCATCAGCAATTAGGTCATATGAAAATCCACCTCTGCCTCAGTTTCTCAGTCAATAAGGAAATGCCGTATCACGCTTGTTCATGGCGTTTCATTACTCTCTTCAGAAAGCAGACCGGATATCTTTGTGGGTTATCCCTGCTCACATTCTTACAAAAAGAATTAGGTCAGTAACCCTTCTCCCCTTTCTGGCATTTGTAGTTGGTCAGGTGTCCCATCTCTGTCTTCTTATCCCCGTGTTCAATTATTCTGTTGTCCCACACAGAATTTTACATGTTATATACTCCAAGTGTCTCCAGGCTGGAAGCTTCTGCATTTACTTTATACTGAAACTGAAGTAAAGGAGGGGAAGAAACATCTTCCTGAGCTGAACAATCCTGGACGTTCCACTGAACTGAAACTAGAGACAGGGAAATTCCTTCTGCAGGCCAGTCACATCAAGGTGGTCAGCCCTGCTGGTGCTCTGGTCCCTTTGCTGCTACCATGGGAGATCTGAGGTCAAACTCAGTCTCCTGGTTCATAAATAACTGGGGATGTAACAACTGCTAATTTCATCCTGCCAGAGCATTATCAGAACTCTTTCCCACCCTGCCCTTTAGTGGTTATTGTACACCTCTCCTCTGTGGGCTTTTTCCTCGTGGAATTAGGTGTGCAGTGCTCCATTGCTTGGGTGGCTGCTCAGCCATGTTGAGGATGTGGGAACCGCGATTCCTTGCAGTGTCATGTTTTTCCCAGATGCTGCCACAAGGAACTTGTTTTTAGCCTTGGTACAAAGCTCCCCATCTCCCAGCCATGGGAATTCTACTTTTTACTGATGTAGCTGGTTTACAGTTACGGTTTTCTATACCTCTTGGCTATGTTTTTTTATCTGTTCCTGTTGTAATCCACAATGCAGAGAATGTCTCTCTGCCTGTTTTGAAGGATTCTACCCCCCTGGACAACACTGTCTTTGACCTTTGCCCATGGAGAAAACTACCTACCCTTTGGGAAGAGTTAGAATCTACACTGGTGTGAACTAGATGATAGAATGTTATGTAAGATTGTCACAAGGTGAAAATTTAGGGTCTTTGAGTTTGTTAATATAGTAAATAGAGAAAAGGTAAAAAACTTCAAAATGGAGGATTGTTGTTGTTCTCCAGGCTTTCTTCTTCTTCTTCTATTACTCCATATTCTGCAGTAGAAGTAGTTTAAGGTGATTGGATAAAGAATTCCACAGTTCCTGTCTACGTGACAAAGTGAGTTATGGAACATTGGTGGAAAAGTGAAAATATCTTTCGTTTTATATTTTTATTGGATAATTTACCTTTAAAAAGACTGTCTAATCTTGATAATGTGGGCTTTTCCTGCATTCTCTGCTCTGTGCTGTGTGTGGGTCATGCTAGTGACTCTATTTCTCTGATAAGACTTAATAAACAACTATCTGAAAGCAGAGACTGCTGAAGGTCCCGTTCGTCTCCTGAATTCCTGGCAAAGACGCTAAAACTCTCCCCCATCCGGGGAGGCATTAATTAAGGCACGGAAAGTGTCATATGGTGCCCCGTTAGTTCCTTTAAAATATGCTTTTAAATGATGTGTTGCTAGTGTTCACTGTTTGATGTGACTATGGGGATCAGAGGTATGTTTTTCTCAAAGACATCTATTAAGAAAAGCTCGTTATTTGCCTTTTCAAATTACATGCACTGGGGTCTCCAGCTGCTCTGGAGAAGAGCTTCCTAGCTGCAATGCTGAGTCCATCATCCTACCACCTCTGCCAAGGAGGAGGAGATGAGCTGGCCTTCGTAGAGCTCATGGAGAAGCGAACTAGCTGTCTGTTGGACAACCCAGATTATTTCAAAAGAAAAATGTCCAGTTAAGGTGAAAAGCCTGAAGTTGTATTTCACAGAATGGCAGGTGAAGCAAAGCATTAATTCAGATTTGTTTTTATGGTGCTGGTCAAGATATTTTGGAATAGTATGTTGTACAGAGTAGGAATATTTCCTTCTAGCTCAGGCCAAAATGAGCCTGTGTCCCCTCTTCTCTTGCAGAGCCTCATGATATTTACAGTTTGACAGTCTCATGCTTCAGTTCTCTATAGCATTGCTCCCCGGATGACCTGCATTTCTTGTGCTAACCTATAGTCAAAATTCCCATGAAAAGCAGCATTGATCTGACCACAGTTTCTGGTAAAATGCTTTGGAATTAAAATGGGAGCTAGTGCTTCAAATTGCAGCTCCCCAAGCCTCCAAAGCCAGAAGGAGCAAACAGTTTAATTCAAAAACTCAGACATGTAGGCTTTAAGTCATCTTACCTTTTGGATTTTTTTTTAAATTTTCTCAAAGAAAAAAGTAAAAAACAAGGAGGAAGCTGACTCTGGGGGTTTTTTTGTAATCTTACAAAGAATTTCAAAAAGTAGCAGCTTCCTGAAATCTTTTTTACAGACCTTATAACAAAAATAACAAAACAAACTTCAGAATAAAAAAAAAAAATCCCAATCCGCAGGTGTGCATGAGTATGTATAATATGGAAAAACAGTAAGTATGCTCTCCAAGGTCATGTTAAAAGCAGAAGTGAATAAAAACTACTTAAATGTGGGTTCACCTTTGCTTTTTTTTTGTCTGCAGATCTCACCTGTGGTAACACATACAGCTCATGGAGTACAAATAATGTGTAGTGGGCGTTCATGTGGAAAATCTATATGGCTAAAGCATCCTGACAAACCGCAGTTCCTGCTGGGTGAGTTAAGAGTCTGTCTTGAGGGAATGAGGGATTCAAAACTCCCCATGCAGGTGAGTGTAAATCTCTTCCTTCTTTCATGGTTTTAGCTTTGCTGGTGGTTTTAATTCCCGATTACAAGCATTCATTGGAATGAAATGAGAGTCTCAAGGTGCTGCTGCATGGTTCATTAACCCCAGGGTTTTTGATGGGCTCTTTTCTTGCTGTGGTTTCCATGGTTAGCTCTGTTCTCTGGAGTGATTCTGAACCTGCTGCCAGTCTCACCTGCACCACCATAAAGGGAAGGTGTCAGTTTGCAGAAGGAGCAATACCTCATGGCTTCTGAATCATGCCCTAAAGCCCAAAGGGGCTTTTCTTGCATAACTGTTTTCTGTACTAAGCAATTTTCCAAAGCAAGAACTCTGAGCCCATTAAACTTGAGCTTTTTATTTGCTTTTTCAATATAGTAATGAGTTGAAAGTGTTTCTGCATTATGTAATTCTATAATTCTGTGTTGTTTTTTGGGTTTTTTTTTTCTGTTTTGTTTTAAAAAGCTAGAAAATAGAACTCTGACTGCTGTGGTGAGTCTATTCTCTAAAAATTAGTACAGCCCATAAGGAAGACATGAGTTGATGATGGTGATGATGATGATGATGTTTTGTTAGCCTCTGGCAAAGGATTGCAAAGTATGATTTATGCAGCAGGCTTCAATAATGTAGTGAAAATATATTTGTAATGTAGATACACATGGCTGAGGTTAACTGCCTCTTTTAAATTTTCCAAAGGAAAAAATTATCCCTTTTCCTTCCGCAAGCTATGAAGGTCATCTTAAGGATGAAGCCCAAAACAGGTATTACAGCTTGATCAATTGATCCTTTGGGAAAAAGCTTTTGTCTTCGAGAGACAACAGAAAACTGCCACAAGCACCTTGAAGGTCTACTGAAGACAAAACCCAGATCTGGTCTGGGATGCTGAGGGTGTTGTTGCCTGCAGTCAGCTGGGCTCATGTCTTTGCTATTGTAGGCTGTAAAACACAAACATCTGGCCTGCCTAGGTAGACACAGAGCAACTCTGCTGCCAGGAGTGCTCTGCAGTTTGTGGGATCGTGCGTGACCGAGTGAGCGGGTGTATTACCTCCCTGTGCTGGGCAGCAAGGCACTGTCAAACACTGCAGACTTCAACCCATGTAAGGCTTTTAACAGTTCACAAAAATGGCTTTGTGTCTTGCCCAGAATGGTTGAAGTTGCCTCAGTTCACTTTAACTCTCATAAATTCCCTGGCAGTTGGTGCCAGGTTGCACTGCCAGGTCCCAAGGCTGGTAGAAGGAGGGACCCTCACCACTCCCTGGGGTTCCCTGAGGACAGTCTGGCAGGCTGAGCTGCTCCTTGGTTTGCTCACCTGTGGCGAGTCCCCGTGGCTGCCCAGAGCCCATCTGCATGAAAATGTGGTAGGCACTGCCAGGGCAGTTTGCCCACATCACTGCAGGCTTGGGGCCATCTGAGGATGGGGCAGCACAGCTCTGCACAAAGCCCTTCTTGTGGGGCAGGGATGCCGTATGTGGTTGCTAGCAACCACTTCACGTGCCAAATAAAATTCCTCAGCAACAGAAAACAGAAGTTATGACGACAGGCCAGCTATATATCCAGATGTGCAGGAATATGTACTTTGTCAGCCTCATTTAGGGCTATTGGAGTGAAGTTTAGGAGTTGTGAGGTTTTCTTCTAGCTGAAACAAGAGGCAAACTTCTACTCTGTAAAAGGCTTCTATTTTTGGAGGTCAATCATTCATTTAATTTAAAAATATTTAGTTTAGCCCCATGTTTTGCTCTCTGGAAAAGGCTCAGCAATCTGAGCATTATTCATGCAAACCTCCACAGAAGTAAAGTTTGCTAACTATGAAGGTTCAAGGCTTTGCTCTGCACAGAGTAAGTTGTGTTTGTGCTACTGAAGTCAGTAACACTATACACTTGCACATCTGCTGAGCATCTTGTCCACAAGTATCTGCAATAAGCTGGCAGGGATATTTATTTCATTGAATGAGGTTGGGCTTTTTTTATTATTCCTCTTCGTATCATCCAAGATACACACGTCAAGAACTGATTCTCATCCTCTGTGTCTGAGTGCGTTCTCACATCAGAGCTGTCTGTGAATGTGACCAGAGAATTGGGCTTCTGGCCAATAAAACTAATATTTTACAAAAGGACATATCAGGCAATGTAAACTGCCCTCACAAGGAAAGTTTACATGTCTGAAATGTCTAATGCTTTTTTAAACTTCTGTCTCTCTATCCACTGCCAACTTTCTCCAAGAGAATCATGCTTCCTAAGACATCCTTTCCGATCATAAATTATTCTTGCATATCCAGCCAGAAGACAGACTATGTAGTTGCTGGCCTGTCTCAAATGGATATGGCAGGTAATTATCAGTCTCATTAGTAAACAATTCACAATCAGCTAAAAATTTTTGGTTTAATTGTATGCCTGACAAAAGAATATATTAAACTTTAATCTGCAGTTTCATTAAACAAATGAATACATTAAACTCCCTTCTGCAGTTCCATAAGCAGCAGAGGAGCTAACATTCAATACACTATGAGTTATTCTAAATCTAATCCTGGAGTTAGTGAAGAACTCCATTTTCCTTTATTTCCTGTATCTTGCTCTTTTGAGACCTGAACAAAACATCACACCCCAAGATGGTCATGATTGTGCTCTGTTGGGAAGCAATACTAAAAGAGTGTGCTAGATTTTCTTAGTTCCACCTACATTTACTGCCGTTCTCAGATATAATTTTTTTTCTCCTTTGGCTCACTCTGCCTCTCCACTGAGGATTATGGAGTTCCTTTAGAAATCAGCCCATGCTGCAATTGCTAGAGAAATGCTCTTTCTCTCTAGACTCATGGTTTGCTATTTTTTTCAGCATGTATTAATATGTGCATGCCTGGGGACTCACAAAAACCTGAGGCCTCTCCTTATACGTTCCCCTGCTCCTGTCCCAGGTGCACAGAATTTGAATGCTGGCTTTATATTTTTAACTCCCATGCAGCCTTCAATGCCACACTGACTTTCACCTCAATCTCATCTGGTTTAGGTGTGGAGTTTCTTTCTGCAACACCTCTTTGTCTCAAGTCATTGTTTCATTTGCTCTGAAAAGCTGCTCCAATTCCCACACTGCTTTTGGAAGCTAAAATCCAGTGTCATGCAGGAGTTAAAATACGGAGGCCTGTGTTGTATCCAGGACTGTAACAGCCAACTCACAGAAGCAGCTTCATAAGATACAGAGGCCTCTAGGACTAGGACTATGTTTTTGGTACTATATATGTGCATAGGCCTGTGCCTGTGTTGTTTTCATTGTCTCACTTTTTCTCATTGTATTTGCAAGAACTTACAATACTCTTATTTTTAGCAATAGTGGCCTATTTCTAAGACTTTTATAACACAGGGTTTCAACAGGTGATAGTCCCAGGTGTATTGTCCTTCAGGTTAATACTCTCTACCTACGCAAACTTAGCTTATCAGGTTTTTAAAATGCTATTTGAACAATATTGACACTGTTTTTCATAAGACAGCTTAATTATAATTCCCTGCTTATGAAGTAATATCATTCAAATCACAGCTGTCACAAAACATAACAATCAAATTGTGATCCAATGTGTGACATTATGCTCAGCTGGTTTGTCATAGGTATGAAATACAGAATTTATGTATGAGATCATATATTCTTTAAGGAGGTCTGGACAGTGACAAGAGTAATGCAGAACCACTACCCAGAGTCAACATCACCAAGAAGTCCCAGGCCAAACTTGTGCCATGGATTTAACATTTGTTTGGACATACCTGTGTGTGTAATTTCAGACTGTTTTCACTATTGCCTCTTCTGTTTTAAACAAAGTTTTAAACAATGGGTTTATTTTAAGAAGTTTTCTAACACTAAAAGCCGTAATGAGTGTCTATGATATTTCTTTACTTGCTGGCCATTTCTCTTCCATTGGTGTCCTTTTGCTTACACCAAGTTTTACATTGTGCAGAACTTGGTCTGTTGGCTGCCACCAGAATATGTGGCTCTGCTTCCCCCATTCCCTGTTGTGCACAATCTGGGTACAGTAAACAGCTGCTAAATATCTGGTCAAGGCAGGAACTGGTTCAGTGAACAATTCAACACCACACTAATTCCCCACAACAGCAACTAGTTCTGTGGGAGGTGAGCAAGCCGGGCTGATGGAGCTGGACTGAGGCATGGGAGGACAGCAGATGCTGCAGCCCCAAAGGAAGATGGGGAAGGATGGCCTTCTCCTCTTGGTGGCTGCCCATTGTTACAGCACATCAGCTTTAATGCACAACTGTGCTCCATTTTCTTCCTCCTATAGAAATGGTTCCTTGTTTTCAAGGTTTTCTCATCCTCTGCACTATAATGTCTTCAAGTGAAATGTACACTTTGATATGTTTTCAACACAAGAACAGATATTCCATTCCCATAGGCAATTGCAAACTTTTCTATTTCTCAAGACTTTATTTTCCCTTTCAGGGAGTATGCCTGAAGTTTCACCCATCTGTATTCCACATGAGTCAACTTTCTCTGCAAAATCTTTATTTTAGATTCAGATGTCACAATAATCAACATAGTCATGTCCTGTTTGTAATAATCTTCTCATCTAAATCCAACATAATATTCCAATCAGTGGAAGTATCCAGATCTTGAATTCTGATATTTTTTCCTCTCCTTAGCTGAAATTTCCTTTATTTGGAGTATATGCACTTTGGACTAGTTTAGGGTATAGTTTTTTTCCTTTTCACAGACTGGTGTAAAAGTGTCTGGTTTTCCTGCATACAGACAAGTTTTTCCCAATATCTGGACACTGCACTGGTCCCGCGTGTGCTCCTTACCTCCTGCAAGGTTGGGCTGCTCACGGGCTTTGTAGAATAAGCACACTCAGTTGCCTGTGTTACTTGCTGTCTGAGAGTCTTCCCACCAAGGTCTGATAGGTACAATCTGTACATCTAATTAATCTTTGTTTCTTCTAAGTTTAAATCCAGCAACTTTTAAAAAGCTTTGGATTTCAGATCCCCATTAAGACACTGATGTGGCTAAGAGACTGCAAGCAGTCCAGAAGAAAGTGTTTGACCGCACAGCTGACATACTTTGATTCTCTGTGAAGTTACAGCTACCCAAAGTCTGTCTAATGCCTAAGAGAGAGAAAAAAATTACAAAAACTATGGCAATTTTGTACCTTTTTTGTGTGGTTTTGAGGTGTTCTGTTTGGCAGTGGGGTTTTTTTGGAACTCTGTACCTTGTCACGGAAAGACTATGTAACTACACAAAAGACATTAAGACGCTGGAGTGCTTTCAGAGAAGGACAACAAAGTTGGTGAAGAATCATATGAGAAGTGAGCTGGGATTATTCAGCCTGGAGAAAAGGAGGCTATGGGGGGGCCTTATCACTCCCTACAACTACCTGAAAGGAGGTCGTAGTGAGATGGGGGGTTGGTCTCTTCTGCCAGGTAACAAGCAACAGGACAGAGAAATGAGCCTTAAGTTGTACCAGGGAATGTTTAGATGGGATATTGGGAAAAATTTCTTCACTGGAAGAGTTGTCAAGTGCTGGAACAGGCTGTCCAGGGAAGGGTGGAGTCACCATCCCTGGTGGTATTTCAAAGGCTTGTAGATTTGGCACTTAAGGACACGATTTAGTCGTGGACTTGGCAGTTTTAGGTTTATGGTTGAACTCAATGATCACAGAATCACAGAATGGGTCAGGTTGGAAGGGACCACAGTGGGTCATCTGGTCCAACCTCCCTGCTCAAGCAGGGTCATCCTAGAGCACATGGCACAGGATTGCATCCAGGCAGTTCTTGAATATCTCCAGTGAGGGAGACTCCACGGCCTCTCTGGCCAACCTGTCCCAGTGCCTGGTCACTCACACAATACAGAAGTTCTTCCTCATGTTCAGGTGGAACTCTCTGTGCATCAGTCTCATCTCCTTTCCTCTACTCCTATTGCTTGGTCTTTTCCAACCTAAATGATTCTGTGATTTCATTTGTTACATTCCTGGAAAGTTCAGAGTAGTCCATGTTTCTTGCATATTGGAATTTGGTTTTTTGTTTGTTTTTATTTCTCTCTTTTAGAAGTCTTTTTTCTATCTCTACCCCAACTCTGCTGACTAGGCAGCAAGGTTAGGTGGCAGCTAACGAGAAGTGAGCACCAGAACTTATGACTTAGAGGGGTTGTTGATACAACTAAGAAGCATTAGAAGAAAGTGTCTGAAATGTAAAGAAAGCAGAGCATGTCTGCCTTCGAAGGCTTCAGGTCAAAGCTCCAGATGACTAAACTCCTTCTAGACCACTGCATTTCAGCCCAAGCTTTAAAGGCTAAATAGCCTTTGAAGCTATTTAGCTAAAACAGCTAAAAGAATTTGGTAGCTCTGCTATTGATTTGTGGATGCAAAAAGCCAGAAATTTGCTTATGTTTGCCTCTAAACTTGCAGCCACATGATTATCTTTCTAGGAATGGCAGTCACAGCTTTTCTAAGAACCAAATAAAAATGGAGCAAAGATTTCATCGTTCAGCTGTCTGTACCAACATTCACATGGCTGATGCCCATGTCTATTAATACACATTATGATTTTAAAGAGTGACTTGAAACTAATAAAAATAGGGATAGTTTCCATAAAGTGGTGCTCTCTTTCTTTTCCACTGAACAGACCCCAAAATACTTTGGCTCGTGTTAGATAACACAATGAAAGAGAAAATGCTTTTTCTTTGATCCATAAAGTTTGGACTGCAATGTAAACCAGATGGAAAAATCCCAGCAGAGAACTTTCCGTTCTTTTGACCATTGAGGGCCATCACTCCAATCACATGAGCTCAGAGAACCCTTGAACAGCTCTAGCATATTTACAAAATGAGTTGAACTGAGAATTTTATTATTTGAACACAGTGGCTGCGTGGAAATAATTCGATGATATACCTATCATATTGTCTAAGGAAAGACTGAACTGTATAAAAGACCTTTCACTCCTGCATGCATCTGAGGCAGAGTGACTGGTGCCAGAAAATCAGGAAATTTGTGGAATTCATAGTTTGACATGCTTTATTTTTAGTTGTCCTAAACACTATAGGCAGCTCAGTGCTTCAATGTCTGCTGTATTTCATAATTTTGTCTTACCCTACTGCAAACAATTTTAATAAAATGTGTATTAAATTAATCCCAGTTTTACTAAAACAGTTTCAAAAGAACATAAAACAAATTGTAAACTGAAATGGAACAATCCTGAAATACAGTAAGTTTGTAACAGGCTATTTATCAGACACATATGTTCCACCTTTAGTTTTTACATGCTGAATATGTTTCATACAGATACATATTTGCTGCGGAAAAAATACTGTTAGGGAAGGAAAAACGTACTGATATGTAAAAAGGCTATGTTAATACTTTAATTACCTAATGAGCATTCTTTAAAGTGTCTCTTTTTAAGGCTGGTGTACACTGGCATTTACTTCACAATTTCTTAGCACTTTGGTTGTTTAGTTACAGTTTTACTGCACTGATGCTAAATCAGTATTCTCACGGTCAGTTCCCAATCAACAATGAAAGGCAAAGTCTTAGATTTGCTTTGGATCTTCCCCTTCCACCTCATCAGACATCACCATCCTAAAGAGAGGCCCTGCTGAGGTATTTGCACAGAATGGGCCATCATGACCCACAAGGAAGTTTAACAAAGATAATTCTATGGAAAACTTTTATATAAAGGGATACAAAGCTGTTGGTGCCTGGTCTGTCTCTGCTGTAGCTGTCTTATCCACACCTGTAATTTTCTGATTGATGATTCAGCAGTAATGGCATTGGCTCCATTTCTGTGGCACGTCTGGATTTCTGCTGGTCTCAGTAGTGACCAGGAAAGGGAGGTGACCTTTGTTTTAGGAGATGGGTCCACCAAAGGCAGGGAGACGGTAGGCTTATGTTGCTGCAACACCACTATTTTTAATGGATTAATTGCAATACTAGCATGAACCAGAGCTGGGAGAAGACTCAGGGCCAGACAGAATCCTGTGTAGAGAAAATACTTCAATTAAATGTTTTTTTGTGGTGGGGCTGTTTGTTAGCAGCACATAGACTTCAGGAGATCTTGGAGTGGTGGTCACAGGCAGGCAGATGTATTGCATTACAGAGACTGCCGTGCTTGGCACTTCAGGGTGGCATCTATTGTCTGCGCAGGAAGGAAAAAACCTTTGCTTTGATAAAGCTTTCTGATTCCAGCTGTGCAGAAAGCTTGTTCACCTGGACTGACTGCTGCATGCTCGGGTGTTAAACTTGCCAGTGCACGGAGAGCTGCATTCCCACGTACAAGCACATTAGATAACTCATCTGCCTCCAAAGAGATCTTGGCATTTATTTTGGAGACGCATTTGATTATTGAATACAGGTGTTCTTAATGTTGCAGTTCTTAGCTCTTCAAAATTCTCATTAGTGTGTGGATTGCAGAATTTGACCTTTTCCATTAAGAAATGAAAATTGTCCTGCCTAGATCCTAATAGATATTTAAGAAATCAGTCTGCATCCCAGTAAAGCCTGTTCTGTTTAAGTAGATGCAAATGACCCTCTAGCAGGTGGCTTAGTGATCCAGTGCAGCCAACATTTGCATACCTATTTTGGGCTAAGTTACTGCATCGTGACTGCTCTTGTCCTTGTGAGCAAGTTGGAGTTTTAAAGACACTGCATAGAAATGCAAGACTTTGTTCTTAAATTGTGCCAGCCAACTGGTTTATTAGCTTGAGCAAACACTTCAGCAACTTGTTCAGTTCTTTGGAACCCAAAAATGTGAGACTGAAATTGAGAGTTTTTCCAGAGAAAGCCATGCATAAAGCTTAAAGCTTCAAAATGAACTTCAGGCCCGTATTTGTTATTAAATTGATGAGTGATATCCCAACCCACTGGAAGAGAAGGCAACTGCACTTTGTCTAGTTTTATAAAAGATGTGTGTTCTTGCATCTGCTTGGTGAGATAAAGTTAGTTTTGAACAATAAGAAAGGATTCAGAATAAGAATCATTTCAATTTCAGTCATTGTTTCTGCAATTGTTACCAGAAGGCTGAATTAAAAATTGGGAACTGCTTTGCCCAGGTGTTTAAATGAAAAAAAAAAAATGTTAAGACTTCCAGTATTCTTTTCTGTGCTGGGATTATACAGAATCTCAGTTTGTTGGTTTATTTTTCTCTTGCAAAATCCAGATATTGCCAGGTTTGCTGTGAAGAAAATAAAGTAGCAGTTCAACTGGGCCAAAAGAACAACTTCAACCATTGCAACTGGACTGCCAAAGAGGGCAAAGTGAGGAGGCAAGCATGCAGTGTGAAAACAACATGTAAAGTTTCTCATACTCTCTCCCTTTTTTTTTCGAAAAATGTTTCTTTCGTTTTGTTTTTCCCCATTCTTACTGTTCAGACCTGCTTCATTTAAACACTTCTGCAGACCAGGTTTGGTACTCAACAGGCTTATGAAGTCGTGATCAGACAGTGGTTTTGAGGTTTGTCAAAAAGCTTTTGGTGACTTTTCAGGTTATAAAGTCGTAGTCCATGACAATTCATTGGAGACCGAGGTTTTTGCCAAAGTCCCAGACTATATTGCAACTCAGCACAAGGAAGCTTGAGATCAGTCTCCACGTCTTTTCTTTCTATCAACACGAAGTCTCTAGACTGCAGGGCAGTTCTTACCCTTCCCATTGCTGCCATTTCTGGGTTCCAAATTAAATGGATGATTATGGGGGAACAGGATAATGAGGAGTAGTGATCACTGCAAGCTGCTCTCCATGGCATTACAGTTTGCCCACTTGTTCAGGCAAGGATAAAGGCATTAGAGTACTGCAACGAGACATGGATTCTGCTTCTATCTGTCATCAAACCATCACACAGTTTTGGGAAAGTCACTCCACTCTCTGCCCTGCCCTCTTATTACTGACAAAGTAGAAATGCTAGGCTCCATTTTCCTTTGGGGGTGCATTGAAAACCACAGACTTTGATTTCTGTATGTGTCCTGAATGAACAGATTTTCTGCTTTGCCTTGTGTAATGTGATGATCTTAAATAGTTCTGCTGACTAAGAAAAAAATGAAAAGAAGAAAGAAAGGTAAAGGTAGGTCATCCTTCACAGCAGCCTTCTCCACTGGAGTGTCTGCTCTCCAAGGTCTATCTCCAGCATATCACAACTACCCGTGAAAAAGATCCTGTCAGTGTAATTTGAAAATCTTCTTTGGAAACAACTGAAATACATGATGTTAATATGTGGGTAGCCCTAACCAGTCTCAGAATATTTTTATACTCTCAAAGTGGGTGTGCTTTTGACTAGTTATAATGTACTTATGTGAAGGGTTTGTCATCCAGGGTGATTTCTTTGTGAAATGAGTGTCTTCCAAGTCATAATTGAAATTATGGTCCTTTGCCATAAAGAATTTCTCTTGTCCCTTTCCTCCCTGGCCCATCCCCTGCCGAAACTTGAGTTTGACCTGTTCACCACTGAGATGATCTGTAAGACCCATGTCAAGGAGAGGATATGCGAGTGGTTTACGTACTTTATAAAGCAGCTCTATTTCTTTAGCAATTTCTAATAGAGTAGGTTAGGCAAAACCAGTGTGTAGAATAATTTTAGCAAATAAGATAGTAAAGTTCAAAGGTAGTTTTCCAAAAGTGGCGGGAAGGTGGGCTTAGGCTATGGTTCTGTTGAAGAATTCTTCCTTTTATTGAAGTCTTAGAAGAAATAGAGGTGGATTTGAGGAATCTCTTTTTCTCTTTTTTTTGTGTTTTGCTGCAGCTTAAACAGGGGGAAAATACTTGTCACCATTTCTTTCAATACATTGGTCATAGTGCTAAATAGTAACATATTTTTCGTATTTCACGACGTCTCTTCTGCTGCATACATGACGTTTTTTATTCTTTAAGCAACCACACATAAAGAGCTTTTATGTTTGTTATATTCTTTGGTTCCCAGATTCCCACGTAAGTTTGTCAAGCATTCAAAACAAACCAGTTCACTGCTCAGGCATTCAGTGTATTTGATACCTGCTTCAGTTTCTCTCGGTCTTCTTTTCTCCTTCACAGGTTTGAGGTCAGCTCTTGCTCCCCACCCCTCCATTTTTTTTCCTTTTTTTTTTTTTTCTTTTTTTCTTTTCCTTTTCTTTTTTCAACCCTAATGTGCATTTTATGACTTTGTCCTTTCTTTTGGCAAGTTAGCAGTAGCTGGATTTTGAAACACTCTTGCTTGAGTGTTAATTGTCCTCCACAAATTAGCCAAGGTCACTGGCTTTTGAATCAATGCAATCTGCAGAAATAAGGACAGAGCCAGGAGTAAAATTGAAAGCAAAATATTCTCTTGGTATGCTAATTGTCTAATATATAAGCAGGTGTAATATTTCTAGTGCAAGTCAGTGGTGTGGCCTATTAGCTATTGATTCAAGTGAAGGCTTAAAATGTGTAAAGATTTGAATCTTCCTTGGAAAAATCACATTTTTCTTTGTTGTTCAAATACCTACATCTCAAACGTATCTTCGTTTATCATATTGCTTGTTTGTAGCTTAACTGCAAGATAAAGGCAAGTCTTTGAGCTAGATTTTAGTGCTTTTGGTACTGGTCAAAAAATCTTCTTGCTTCAAAACCTTTAAAATCTATTGTCTTTAAAAGTAGTGTAATGAATTATTCTTTGGTTTGGGGTTTTCTTTTCAATACAATGTAGTGCAAATGTTGAATAAACAGCAGAAGTGCCTCTGTAGTGAGTGCTGGCAGGCAAGAAAATCACATATGACAGGATGTTCCAGCCTTTCTGTATAAGCCTGCCACTCCAAGCAAATCCTTCAAAATCAATGCAACTCATAAGTACCGATCTGCTTATCTGGGTGCTAAACAGCACACTTTTCTCAGCAGATCTCTTCCTCGTAAAAGGTATCCTAGCTTTGAAAACAAATTTTTTGGAATAACATTTTATCAGAATATTTTTTAAAGTGTTTGGATCATGTTGGAAAATAGCTGAAACTGCATAGCTTTTTCTATACGTCGTAAGACTTACTGGAATTTTGAGGTGTGAGCATACAGGAGAATTTATCCTAAGAAAGTTACAAAAAGCTGAAGAAAAGGAAATTTCAAATCAATGTCTTAGCTCAGTCCCAGCCACAGAGAAAGCAGACAGTATGTGAAAGCTAGTATAAAATTCAATTAAATGAAATACATGTGAACATATGTGTTCATTAAGTGGATATTTATACACATTTGTGATGTTATTGTTGTACAAGCTTTAGTGATTCAAGTATGGAACTGAAAGCTGTGTCTAAGCCTTTCAAAGGTCCAAGTGACTTAGATCTTGTTTTCAGCAATAATATTGGCACTCATGAGCCTTTATTTCCTTGACAGTTAGTGGAGCCATGTAGTCCCAGGTCTCTGGAGCTTTGACATTTACAATGGGAATTTTTATTTGTGCTTGTCTTTATGCAATTTGAAAATGAATAAGCTATAAAAATGAATATAGTTGAAGAAGCAGCACTAAGAATATCTTTCATCCAAGCATTTTTTTCTGCCTTGCTGCCTCCTCCACGTATCAGTGGCACAAAGCAACTTGAACACAGCAGAGATCAGGAGGGTTCATCTCTAGGGTTCATCCCTTAAACTGGAGGCAGATTAGATGCTGGCGGCCACAGATCTGGAATCTGGTGGAAATGCTGTAGTTGTGTAACGGTGATACCTTTGCTGGCACACTTTGTCCTTTTTCAAAGGATAGTGTCTTTATCAAAGGCTTTGACCTGCTTATCCAGGTCGAAGTGATTCAGGCAGTATTACGGAGGGACTGAAAGCCAGAGATGGTTTGTTTCTGCTCCAGTGGCTTCACTGAGAGCTCCTCAAAGAACAAGTCTGTGGAAGAGGGATGCCTGATGCTTTCTATTTCTTTTCCAAACTGTACTATGCCCTGCTTGGGGTTTCCATTTACTTCCACTGAAGAGGTATGAAGGGTATATCCCACACTTGACTTCTGTGAGAAATGTTAGACACAAGGCTTAGAAAATACGGGTACTGAGTTCCTTAATAGATCATCCCCTAATAACTAAGTTCATTTGGGTAAAAGAGCATGGAAACCCTGCTCAGGAATATCTAGTACTGCATGACTTGCTCTGCAAAGTGCACCCAGTCAGTGGCAGTATGCTTTTTGTGGGAGGGGAGCCAGGCTAAAGGCCAGTCCTCTGGAGGAGCCAGTCACAAATATTCCCACTCTGTGAAAGGCCTATGGCCCCACAGTGCACCAGGGCAGACCAGGGCTGGGTTGGCATAAAAGAAGTTTTAAAAAACCAGCATGTTGTGCCCACAGCACAGCTGAGAGGATTACTGTGATGTGCCTCCTCCCCACCCAGTTGTACAGGCAGTGTTGTGGCAGTGACACAGGTTAGATGGTTCAGGCACACGTCTGCCTGGTGACTGGGGAGTACAGGGCTGCTCTACCACTGCAGCACTGACCATCACATCAGTCCAAATGAGATTTTGGCGCAGAGCATGCCACATTCTCCCGTGTGGCATAAGAAGCCCACACAATCCCTTCCGAACAGTACCAGGCTTGCCAGTGTGATGTGTTTAGCAGAAGCTTGATCTCCTACCAGCAACACTCTGGTTTAGCCACAGTGTAACTGAGTGCAGCTGTGCATGCAGGAGGGACAGGCATTGCTACCTTGCTCATCAAGTCCATATCAACTGATTCAAAAGTAACTATCTACGAGGTGCTGTCACAAAGCCTTCTAACTTCACTGTTGTCTTTCTGCCAAATTTCAACTTCCTGTACTGAACCTTCACAATCATCTCCAGAGCTGGTGGGGAAACCTGCCTTTGTCACTAATTTTTGTTAAGGAAAGCATCTGAACCTGGATATTTCCTGATCGACTTCAGTCAGAGAAAGCATGGAAGATTTTAGATCTTGAAAGCTGAAGGTCTGACAAAGTTGCAAGCTACTGGAAAGAGTGGATATGATGGAAAATATTAGCCTGGGGTAACAATGGATGGAGCAGTAGCAACACCTATAATTATGATTGTAAGTGACGAAACAGAAAGGAAAACTACATTCCAAGGGATTTAAGAGGATTTTTTTTTTTTTTTAAACCTGGGCTAGACTGTCCCCTTCCATGTTAAAACCCACAGGAGGGGATTTCTGCTTGGAAACTGCTACATGCTGATCTGCAGACCTGTCCCAGACTCATCCCTGAGGCAGAATCTCTTTTTCTGTGCTTCAGAGGGGGCAGATTTTCCATTCCATGAAGGCACACAGATGCCTCAGCTATCTTGTTTCAGGCCCTGGCCTAAAGATCTTTCTTACCCCTCACCTTACCCCTACCCTGTCTTGGGGTGACTTTATGATGTGTGTCCCCTATCGCTGCTCTATGCCCAGAAATTAATTTTGTGCCTTTCTGTGCCTTTAAACTGAGCCTGAGGTGGGGGGGAGAGGAGAAAAACTGAGCGAACTTTTCAAAACAGTTGTTCAAGGACACAGATACACACTCCTCTGCTTCTGCAGCAGCAAGTGTGGAGGAAGCACCCTTCTTGCTTTTCAGCTTTTTTTGGCTCCTTTTCTCCGGAGGGAGACGGCGAGTTGAACTTTGTTTTCCTGGGACTTCGGTTTTTCCCTTCTTCTCTTCTGGACTGTTTCAACATCCGAACACACCGGGAGATTTTTCCACTAAGGTCCTGGAGGTGGGCCCACACCGACCCAGCTCCGAGGAGGAGGAGAGAGACCACACCTACAGAAGGACTCTGAAATCTTCCCAGGCTTCTCTCCACAGCAAGAAGTTTTATTATTTAGCATTATTATCCTTTTCCTGTGTGTTTGTTAAATTAATAGATTTTTATCTTTCACTTTCCTCCGAGGAAAATTTCTTTTTTCCCGAACCTGGTGGGGGAGGGGTGGTTGTAACCTGCCTTCTATCAGAGGATATTTTCCTCCAAATTTGTCCAAACCAGCACATACCCCCAGTTAGCCTACTTTCTTTGGAAGCACCCTTGTAGCTGTCTTGGTTTGTTGGGAGCAGTCTCTGGAGTGGAAAAGGGAGAGATGGAAACTATGCAGCCTTTGGCCCCTGGCTGCACAGGTTATACAGAGAGGGAAAGGAACAGCAGAGATGGGTAAAAGTCAGATTTGGCTGGAAGGGAAGGCTCTGCACAGAGTGCAGAATGCTAGTACCTGGCTGCTGGCTTGCTGTTTTCTTAAAATATTACAACTGCCCTTCTGAGTTTGCTAAAAAAGTGAAAAAAACAGCACTGTGCTATATTAACATTTTTTTATGGTATAGTATTTTTAATATAACTTTTGGCAGCATGTGCTGAGAAGCAGAGATTTTCTCTGAAATGTGGGACCTCAGAAGAAATTCTGTTTGTCCCAAAGTGGCAAGTTGTTTCTTGACCTTTCACAGATGTTTCATAAATTTGTCATCCTGAGCTACAGAATTGCTTTTGTTAGGATGTAGAAAGAGCTCTGTACTTGCAGAGCTGTTGGTGACATGACTCATGGTCCCACTGAATAGACTTGGACTAGTGCAATAGCTGGATAGAGGGAGGGATTTTTTTTTTTTTTGCGGTCTGTTGTGGTAACTAAAGAGAGAAATTGCACTACCTTTTACTTTCTTCCCCTCCAGCTAGTGGTAAAAGTCCTAAATAAATTCATAAGAAAAATGAGTGATGATCTGTAGTAAGGATTTATTACTTTACCAGTTACTTGAATTTCTCCCTTAAGATTGCACAAAGGGCAATTGGAGGTGTTTTCCTCATTCATAGAGGAATGGGTGTAGGCAAAACCAGGTAACGAAGAGCAAAGCTCAAAACAAATTATGACACTGTGAAAGAATCTGCCTTCAGTCACAGGGGAGTCCTTATAAAATCATCCAGTTTATCAAGAAAGCGTAGTCTGGGATTTATTATCTAACAAATGTTTATTGTTTTTAATATCCAGTGAGTGTTTTTCAGATTCGTGTCCTAGAAAATGAGGCAAACATTCCTTCAAGCACTTGCTGGAACTGTCTGTGGACATTGTGGAGCCACCACATCTTATCCTCTCCTGAATGACAGCAGGCACCTTTGAGACAGCCAGCTGAGGTACTTAGTGCCTCCACTGGCTGTCCAGCTTGCAGGACACAAACAAAGAGCAGGTCAAGCCACTCTTCTGGATTGCAGAAACCTAGCTGAGGACAGAGAGCTGAGTACAAGACTGGAGGGTGGAGGGACATCTTTGGACCAAATTCGCCTCTGTTCCTGAAGGCCACTGCAGATGCAGTGAGGGTACAGCAAGGCAGAGACAAGGTTCCCCCCAGAGAAAAAGTTACCCCGTCCTTGCTGTGACAGACACATCTATAGTCCTAGCCGGGGTCAAGGCAGCTCTGATGCTGACAGCTCTCACCCCCTTCCCAGCTGCATCCTTTTACATCACCTCTGTGTCCCTGCTGGCTCCCTCTTCTCTCAGCCTGCATTTGGGTGAGGGATGAGGATATGGCAGTGTTTGCACCCCCAGGATGAGCCATAGGCCTACAGCAGCAGGCCTGAGAAGTCTTCCTGTAGCTGCCCTGCATTTTTGTCTGTTTGAGCTAGGAAGGTGTTTTAACTAGATGATGCTCCCAAAAAGAAGAAACAGGTCCTCTTTTGCATAGAACTGAGAGAAGTGAATTATCCTGGAGTTGGCTGACTCTAAGTGGGGGCAGCGCTCCCTGAGGACCCCTGCAGCGGTGATGCACATGGCAGGAGGTGCTTGGCTCGGCCCTCACGGTTCTGGCCAAGTTTGCAGGATTGTAGTTAGAAGTTGTGCCTGCAACCTCAGATACAGCCTGTACAAGTCCTCAGGGAGACTCTGAGCCTCCTGCTCCATGGTGTCTTTTTCAGAGAGACATTTCTCAGGGCTGCCCTGCTCTTGGTTCCTAGGAGGACAGAAGGAAAAGTAGTGTGGCAGTGGTGTGAAATCAAATGGGATGAGATGAGATGTGATGTTTGTAATTATGGGGGAAAACCTCTAAAAGTCTGGATTACAACACATAAATCCTGTCACATCCTTCTTTTTTATTAATGCAACTTTCAAGTTAATTCATAAAAATTCAACAATAAACAACCAGTGCAACAGAGCAGGAACTGAGCTTAAAAACAAGTGTATTGTAAATATTCCGCTACTCCAGGAGCAGGAGTGAGGGGAAAGGGCTGTTCCGCAAGGAGAGTGGCAGTGACCACAGCACAGCTATGAGCATGGAGGGTCTGCTCTGGGGTGTTCCAGAACACCTCCCCTCCATGGCACCTTGGAGATGTACCAGGTGTTGCTCTTGACATTTGCTTGCAAATACCAGATAGAAAGGCCGGCTTGCAAGCGTGTGTTTTCCTCACTTGCCCCATTGCTCAGTGTCAGGACTTGACCAGGGCATCTCTGTGTGTCACAGAGAGGAGGTAGTGGGGTGACGCAAGTGTGCAAGACAAGCGGTGTCACTGCAGGAATGCGCGGGAGGGGTCACTGACCCCTCCCAGGAAATCTGTGCCTGGTTACCAGCTCAAGGATGGCCAATACACCAGTTCATATGGATGTTACAGACATTCATCACCACTACTGCCATTTGCTGCCCCAGGCACTAGCTCAGCTCCTCACTGCCAGAATTAAGGGTGGCCTACAAAGCTGTCGTCTCCACAGCCACTAACAATGATCCACCAATTTTCAACTGCCCAAAATTTATGTGGTATGGATGGTGGCCTGTTGGCTGTCTTTGGTAGCAAAGCACATTGTGTATTTTACAGTTAATTTACACAAGGTAACTAATACTGATTTATGTCCTTCCACTGTGAAATCCTAGTCTTCTGGTGTCAAAATGGCAGGCCTGCTCCCAGCATGCTAATAGGACCAGACGTAAGCACAGTCAGCTTGCCACAATGCACATCTCTCACTTGCCTCTACAATATCCCTACAGGGCAAGAAATAAAACCTATTCATAGCCTGCCCCTAAAACCTTTTAAATCCTTCCTAACAGAGGCAGTGTGGCAAGAAAAGCAATGGATGTAGGAACAGCATCAACAGCTGTCGGAGTCTGAGTTGTAGAGTCCAACTTCTCCAATATCACCAGTCAGCAGAAATCAGAAGTGTCAAGCCTGGTGGCCTTTTTGGGGTAGAGGCTTCTTGAGGGCAGGATCGACCCTATTCACCCCTGATGCCCATAAGGACTCCTCACTCTGTCCTTGGAGCCGCTTGTGAAGAGCTACACCAGATGACCGAGGCTCTCAGTCTGGGGAACTTGGCGGGGGAGGGGGGAGGTGTCTCTGGGACCATTTTTAGTTGCTTTGCTATTTTCCCAATACAGCACAGCCATGAGCTTTCGGGCATTGTGCTTGAAGGAATTTTCAATCCAGCCTGGCTAATATAAATCTGTGGGCTTTCCCTCTGGCAGTATTGCTGTGTGAATAGATGGTTAATAAAACAGAAGAACATCAAACAAGCCATAGGAACTGCCATGGTAGGTCAGATGAAAGTCTTTCTGTTGTAAGCAAAGCAAAGATACCGAGAGGCGTTTCTCGGGTCTGTGCTCCCAGCTTCCTGGCCACCAGCTGCTCGGGGACGTTCTGTTCCATCACACTCCCGTCTGCACCTCCTGGCACTGCTTTGGTTGCACATAACATTGTCATTACAGTGACTCCTGGGACTGCAAGAATGGATGGACGCTTTGCTGTGTTTATCAGCAGAAAGACAGTCGAAGGCAGTTTTGTTTGTGAGCTTGGCATGCAGGTTTTATTCCCTGCAACAGGGAAAAGATGGGAACAGTCAGAGTTTAGCAGAAAAATAGAATAGTCATGGGGAAAGAAACAGAAAAAAACGATTAATTTTGCATCTGTTCTTACTTATGGACTGTGCTCTTGTGTTGATTGGTTACCTCAGATTCAACATGCAAATGTAATGCGTGAATTATTTTTAACTCCAGCCTGGTAAATATCAACTATGTGCTGCTCAGACTGCCTTAGCAGAAAAACTGCCAGGCTGAACTGAATTCATTAACCAGCAACAGTAAAAACATTTGCAGGACAGGAATCATCATCAGAGCAGGGAATTAAGACATCCCAAAGTGCAAGCAAACACACCCTGACATTTCTCCAATAGAAAAATTAGTCAACAGGACTATGAACTCCCACACTGATCTGTGTCCCCTCAGCTTGGCCTCCCTGATTGTGAACTGGAAGAAGCCTCCACCCGAGCAGGCTGAAAACATTTGCTGCACAAGAGAAGCTTTTCCCTGCACATCCACCTGCCTCTATTTTCCCAGTTGCTGGGCTTACACAAAAGAGTTGTCTGTGCAGCAGCTCCCTCTTCGGTGATCTCTGCCCATCAATATGGTTTTATTGACAAAGTATCTGTGTGTCCTACATGCCCAGACATTTTGGGGAAGGTCACATGGTGAGTGGGGCTCTGAGTCTTTTGCCTGAGTACATCCTTCATGCTCAAGTGCATCCCAGAAGTCAAAACAGAGTCCTAGAGACATGGCCCTTTTCATATCCTAAATGTTCCGTAACATGCTTTTGTAATTAGATGGTAAATAAAACTAAATGATCCCTTCCTTCTCGCTCATAGGGTTCTTCTTAGAGCTACCTTTTTTCTACTATCCTACTCCTTCTCCTCCTCTTCCTCTAAAACAAAGAAACTTCCCTCATTTTGCTCCCCATGCCATTTCCAGGAGTGCTGCCTGCTCCCAGAAAGCAGCACCACCCCTCTATTCCTGTATTTCAGACTTGAGAGATGGAATAGCTTGGTGGGACCTTTATAACAGAATTTTTTTCCAGTACAAAGAGCAGCTTGAGCTGTTCCTTGTACTTGCTGCTGCCAGTGGGCTTTACAAGAGATGTGACAGCAGATCAGGGCACCTCAAGGAGGCAGTGGTTTCATTTGCATCTTGCTACAAGATTGATGGTACCAATTCTGAGTCCTTTGCCCACCCTGCCATCTCAGCTGCGCCTCACAGGGACGTTATCGAGAGTTCTTCTGCCGACTACACCAAGAGTTGCCTTAATTTGCTTCTCTTAGGTCAAAAGTACTGGTGAAGACCCTAACAGGGAAATATGTTTCTTAGTTACCTCAGGTGGGCCCAATAGCCCAGAGTAGGCTCCCCAGCTGATGTTTTTCTCAAAATGAGATTTGTTTGAAACTGAATGGTTTAAAATCAGTTACCTAAAGTCCCTGGGGGAATCCATTCCTGCAATCAATGAGACAGCTGGGCCAGAATTAAAAAATAGGAGTGGGACTGTGCATGTAAATGTAAGAAAAAGAGGGATAGGTGAAAAAACAATATATAAACACCTCTTGTTAAAAGCCAGAATTTCTCTTTCCCTGATAAAACCTTGAGAGGGCCAAGAGATGCTTGGGCTCAGCCTCGCACAGATTTGGCACAGTGTGGCCTTTGGCACAGCTGGGAGCGGGGCAGGATGGCAGCACTGTCCTAGCACTTCTGCAAGGATGCTGCTCTGTACAGCTGGGTAGGAGGAAAATCTCACCAAACAATGAGTTACAGGCCTCTGTCTGGCCAGAGGTGTCACTCTGGACTTGGCTACTTGGATCTTTCAGTCCAAAAGCAGACTGAAAAATGTTCAGATCTGTGAGTGGAGTGGTTCAGGGCTTCCTGTGGGTAAGAAATAAGGTCTTGACAATGTTTTTACATAGAAGTGGTTGCTCTGATGAAGTCTCAGTCCACCTCCAGTTCTTTTTCTGGTTTGAATAGACAAGATCCTGAATTTCAGTTGGTCATATGAAAAGAGATAAATCCAGTCACACTGTTGCAGCTGAGAGTTGAGTCATGTGAAGACAGGAGGGAGCGGCAGAGTCAGACCTCATTTTTTTTTCACTATCTTGAAATACATTATTAGAGACTTGGATGGTGATGTAGTCGCCATGTATCTTCAGAAACTGCTATAATCTGCCATACATTGCTGTAACCTCTTCTACTCCCAGATCTGCACATCTTGTCAGTGCTTCTCTTTAAACAGAAATGCTCCTCTACTGCAGGATTTTTTGACAGGTTTTCACTGCTAATAGGTCAGAAGTTAAGGAAACTTGGTTAAGTGCTTGTATGTCACATAGAAGGTCTGTTCCTACTAAAAAAATACTTGATTTGTACATAATGAAACATATGGAAATAAATAGGGATGACGATGGTGCAGGGAAATTCTTTGAGCCAGGAAAATAAATTATCCATTCAATTTTCAGGGAATCCATATGAAGATACAGATCCAGTCTTTTCTGGAGGCAAAGTGGTAATGTGGAGGGTTGATTCTAAATGAAAGCAGCTAACTTGCCAAAAGATTTTGATTAGCCAAAATTTTATGCTTGGAAATTTACATCATTTCTTAATCCTGTTCCATAAAAATATACTGCCATACGTAAGTGTTTAACATCGTATTTGTAGGAATTTGATCCAGTTTAACATATAGTAAATTAGTTACGTGAACGTTGCTTGCTTTATGCTACTCTGTCTGTTCCTAATACTCCGCCTGTCTGACATTCCACTCTGCCCACATGTTCCATCCCTGACATATAAAAATATAAATTCAGGATGAAAAGATTAGGACCACCCTGGAATTTCTGTTTTCTTTTTTTTTTTTTTTCCCCAAACAAAAATCTTGTATTTTGGCTTCCATGTAAGTTAAGAATAAAAGAAAGACAATAAGAATTCATTTGCAGATGGTATGGAATATGTACCTGCATGGATTTGCAGCACATGTCTCTATGTTTGTGTGGAGTTGCAAGGCTCATGTAATGTTTTCAGGATCAGGTCAAAGAGAAGAGCAATGAGTTTGTTTTTGACACAGAAATCCTATCAGTGAGAAGTAGAGAAAAGTTTCCCAGGTGATCAAAGTACATTTTAAACCAGCTGACTTAGGGAGCTAATATTAATTTGGGGGGGATTTGGGTCAGATATGAAAGGATTTAATCCCCACATAGTTAATCCTCCCAGGAGCTAATTTAAATGGAGACTGATCTGTCAATTACAGCATTGCTTCACTACACAGTAGAACTTCTGAATTACTGAGGTTTAATTTAGCTTGAAAATTTGTTAAAGTACTCTGTTACTAGTTCAAATAAAATGGAAGCAAATGACTGAATTGAGAAAGAAGTTTGGTTTTTTTCACCCACATTGAGGATGGATTCCTTTGACTTAAATTGTATTTGGGGAGCTTGTTCAAGGGTGGATCTTGGTGATGATTTTGTATTTTTTGGTAAAAAAATGTAGATTCAAGGCAAAGAAAATTACCTTTGAATTTTTCAGTTTATAGAAGCAGGTTTTTAAGCTGGCAGAAAAAGAAATCTAGATGTTTAGTGTGAGTATTTTCTCCTAAAATCCATGTGTTCTTTTGAAACAAAATTCAGCTTTTATACCTGAAGAATGTTTTGAAGAGCCTACCACTTCCTGTACTCCCAAAATGAAACATACCATGTCATACTGACCAAAACAGGCTGTTTGACTAACAACAACACATTTTGCTATTAATTTCTGTGTCAAAACTTTGTGTTTCATTTCAGGTTACTCTAGAACAGCACCTTTGGCTTGAAGGTTCCCATATCCCAAGTGTCTGTTATTTGTTCAACTCTTTTCTGGGAGTCTGGCCTCTGAGAAGAGACCTTGGTAAGAGCTGGCCTGGGGAACTGGCCTGAACGACTGGAGAAAACATTCCATTCTGAAAAATGTCCTCCTTATGTCTAAATTTAGTTAAAATTCATGTCTTTTGAATCTTGTTCCACACAACAAATGTTTTGCCAGGCTCCATAGTGATAACGTAGCAGTGTTTTAATAGCATTAGAGAAGACAATGACATAGGCAGCTGCCTTAAATTGCCAGAAGTTTTGCACTCTCTAACAAATATAGCTCAGTCTTGGCTGATTAAATGTGGAAGTAATTTATCCAAATGAAATGCTAGACCTTTTGCCAAGATTTTTATGTGTGTGTGTGCTGGATTGGTCAAGAATATGAAGCATGCTAAGATGGGAATCTTTGCTAGGTTTGGGATAATGTTTCTTGTTTCTGACCACTACTTGTCCCTCCAGATTGCTGCCACTGAGCACAAGGACATTTTCAAAAGAGAAGAGCTGGGTGCAGGGTTGCTTCATAAATCCACTGGTGTATTCGTTCTTCTGAGCCCTTATTGGCTTCTGCTTCTGCACCACACTTTGTAGAATGCATTTCCACTGAAAAAAAACCCTGGCTGCCACACTTCATTTCTCCTTGGGCAGCTTCCCATTGGGCATTTATCAAATTCCCCTTCAAAGCACTGTTAAGGTTCCTGTTGATTTCAGTAAGCACTGGAGCAGATTTTTGTGCTGTACTGCCCTGTTTGTTTTGTGGTGGCAGGTTAGTCTGGGGCCTTGCACTTTTCTGTCTCTGAAGAATTTTGAAAGATGCCTGCCGCTCTTTCTGTGCCTGTTCTCCCTGTTCCTCCCTGGGCCCCTTTGGCACAGAAAGGTCTCAGAAATGTACCCAAACTGTTGCTCAGTGACAGGGGGCATTTGCTCCCCTGCCTTTCTGGATGTGTAGCAGAGAAGGGACTGGAGCACACGAGGGTCACTGAGCTCTTTGGGGAGAAATTGCTGGAGGCACCAGGAAAATTTTTGCTTGCTAATATGAAACCACAGCTTGGCATGACAGGCCAGAAGAGCAGTGAGCTACCTTGGGATGCCAGTGAATAAGATACCAGGGAAAGCTAATGAAATTTTGTCTCCAACCTGGGATTGCTGCTGCTCTCCACTAAACTGATGAGAGTTTGACTATGGGATGAGGGTACAACATCTCTGCTCTGCCAAACTGGGGCAAACCTCGTCACTGCTCATCACCTTGCAGGGCAGTGCTCACCTTGGGACACAACGTGCCTCTCCTAGGGGCCATCAAGAGCTTGACAGGAAGAGCAGGAGTTACTCAAATTTGTTCTTTCTGTCCCTCAGCCAATTCTACCCTTCTAGCCAAGTGTGCAAGAACATGAAATTTGCTATGTCAGTCCTACTTTTTACCTCTTTCTCCTCCACGTTTATTTGTCTTTTCTGAAGTTTAATGCACTGTAGCAGGTTTAATAACATAAGACAGTAAAGATTCAGGCTTGCATATGTTACAATTCATTGCTGTTACTTAGCACTAGAAACTTCCTTTGGCTGCTAGACAGGTAAAAGACAGAGCTGCTCCAGAGCCAAAGATGCTGTTCTGTATTTTTCAGTTATTTTGTAACCTCTTTTGCTATGAATAATTGCTGAAAATAGCGCTGCTGGTAAAAGAAGAAAAAAAAAGCCCATAATGTTTACATCAACGTAAAACACCTCTAATAAGGGACTTTGTTATACAGGAATAAACAAAGTTGGTTTTCTTAGTTTTGTTCCTCTTTCTGCAAGAGATTTTAGATAATTTGGGGATGGAGGTTAAGAAAAGCTTGGAACATTACTTTCCCTTTAATCTTCAGATCTCTCAGCTAACTCTACATTTTGTTTTCATGCTGAAAGGGAAAAAATATTTTCCTGGCAGGTTGAGAATGGGTTTTCCATTAATCTTTCCTTTTGGAGCCAAGATACATTTTTTCACAGAGATCTGATGTGACATAATACTGTACCTGGAATTTCACACTAAAGAGAGTAGAAAAACATTCTCAATCCTCACCACAGCAAGCACTCTCAACTGGGCTCCAAACCCCCCAGCAAATCCAAGAAGCCAAAAGAGCAATTTAAAAAGGGGACAGGAAGGGAATATGGGGCATAGTCATTTCCCATGGGGAATGAAATGTCGTGCTACTTATTAAGGCCTTTCAAAGACATACTGATAGAATATGGTATGTAGTGGCACAGCCCAACAATTATCTTGCTGAAAAGTTATCTCAGCAACTTGAAATCCTATTAATTAAAAAAAAAAAAAGGCACATCAGGGCAGACTCTCAAAGTGTAAATGTGAGGAGCAATAGAAATGTTTCAGATTAATGCAATTTAAAGCAGCACAGAAACTGTTTCTGCAATTAAACACATATGTACATGATCTTGGGTTTATGAAAGTTGATAGGATCCACCCATCTGCCTATTTTTGGCTTATCAATGTTTTCTTTCAACATTTAAAGTGTTTTCTTCAAAGCTCAGAGCTGGAGCATTTCCAGGCAGTTTAATTGTCCAGATGTGGAGTGGATTTCTTAAGTACTTGCAGTATAGGGAAGACATGGAGTTTTTTGCTTGGAAGCCAATGAAAAGAAGAGAAATCTTTTCAAATTCTGACTTGATTTTTAAAAAGGACTTGCTGGAATTGGTCTTGAAAAATTCACAAGCCTCAGAAGACAAGCACAACTGTCTTGATATATGTCTCATTGAGGATCCGTGCTGAATTTATCTCTGGGTGCCCGTGCGTTCACAAGAGACAGCCATTCTGAGCTGGTTTTGTACCCATGGTAAGGCCCGTTAACTATTCAAAGGACTTTCATAGGAGTACTGGCTGTTGTTCTCCTTAAGCCTGCTAGAGCTCTCTGTTGTGTTTCTTGGTACTAAAAATCCCCAAACAATTCTAAAGTACAGAAGACAGATTCAACAAAAAAGGTTCCATCAAGTATTTTTCCAACATGAGGAGACTTCTTGGTTGCAGTGCTTACCCGAAGTGCAGTTGCCCAAGCTGTCCTGTGTTCTCTGTGGCAGTCAAGTTTGTTGTCTCCCAAAAGCAAGATGTAGTGCATTTCATGCTCTTGTGGCACATTGTGACTGTGGTATCCCTGCAGTATCACAGCCATCTAGGAAGGGACCAGGAGAGACAGGCGTTTCTTATCTCTTTGACAGTGCTCTGGTGGCATCCATCCTACTAGCAAGACATAATTTGTGTAGAGCAATATTGACTGAAATGGCATTCCAAAAATCCTCTTATCACTGGATCTGATTTTTTTTGATTGGTTTGAATTTTCAACCTTACATGGTTCAACTACCAAGGAAAGAGTAGACAGCCCTAAAAGTCAATCTCTTCCATTTAGCGCTGACACATGCATAGTATCTGTTCAATCTGCCATCATGCATTGCTTCATTCAATGCTTCATTGAGTACATTTTCAGGCCCCAGGGCAAAACTGGCCTTGGTGTAGAGTGAACATCACCCTCTCAAACTCTATTTCTGTCTGCATATATCATACCTGAGCTTGGCCTGACATATCTAGTGGCTGCAGCCCATTTCCAGGGGTTTAGTCCATTGAGGCAGCCAGGAGGGTGCTGGTAAATTCCTGATGTGATGGCACCTTGCTTACACAGGGCTGGCATGAGATTGCTCAGTCATGTCACTGACAAGTGCCAAGTTCCAAAGGAGGAACCTGGAAGAGTGGCTACGTGCGAGACTATCCTAACGAAATTTTTTGAGCTAGTCAGCCTTGACTGTGCTGTGGAAATACAGAAATTATTGGTTTGTGCTCCACTGCCACCTGCACAGGCAGCATTTTATAGCGAGGGTGTAGAGCAAAAGCTATGAGCCATAACAGCTGCTCTTCTTTCAAATCCCCACCACTGGCTGAGTGGTTTCACTGCAAGCAGTCATGGCTGTTGTGTGCTGTGCCTTTGCGTGAAGATAGCCCACAGAGAATACGGACTGAGTCATACTCTTCATCTTATGCTCAAGTCCTTCCTGCTTCTTCCTTCTCCTGAGAAACTCATGCTCACAGCAGGGAAACTGCTGGAAATGCTCCATCTGTATCACCCAAGGCAGAGCCCCACTAAGCTCCCCCACCCACCCCAGCTGAGAGAAGCAACCACTTCCCACATATGAGTAATGAAAATGCTTTCCTTACATTACACATTCTAACAAATCTCGGCCCCTTTGCTGTATGTTCTGGACTCCATGTAGGCTTACTGCGCTTTATTTGTATGACTTTCTGCCGAGCCGTTTCTGAGAATTGGAAGTGTAAAAACACATAGAAAAGTTATATGTGAGAGAAAACCTACTGCTGTGTTTGAAATCAGTTCCCAGATCTGTGGCTGGCTAAGCCTTACCCTGATGTTATTGTGTGGTTATGGATATTGGATGTTCTCTTTGCTGGAATGAGTGATGCCAAAATGCACCCGTTCTGAAGGTCTGCTAAGGGAAAAAACAACTGTGTACCACTGCTGAATGCAAAAGTCAAAATGGGGAGCCTCTTTTTGACAAAATGTATCAGGCTCCATCAGTGTTCTAGAAGGTACGAAAAGGCTGGGAAACTTGTGTAACATTGCAGCCCAAAATAGGGCCATTAACACACAGAAATAGTAAAAGTGAGAAAAATGTACCTCAGCAGTCATTTTTTCTCTCCCCTTCTGTCTGTCCTCACTCCTTAAACCTTGCAATTTTACTTTTTCCTTTTAACTTTTTATCTCTTTCAGGCTAATTTTATTTTCTGTCTGGGAAGAAGGCAAGTGATTTTGCTTGGTTCACCGAAAGAGTTGGAGCTCTGCTGGGAGTGATCAGGGAGCGGGCTGAGCAACATGCATGCATTTCTAAGTGTTGTTATAAAGTTAATTATAAGCTCTTTGGTTTCATAAGGATTCTTTAGCTAAGCTATAAAACAGAGTTTGTGTCTATTTAGGGTCCTTAACAGTCTTTTGTCATGACCCAAATGTCTCCATGATCAAATGTCAATACTTATTTTCCAGGATATCATTTTAAATCATTGCATACAGCTAACATGAGAGTGTTACAAGATACTTTTGACTTTAAAAATGCCATCATTGCAGTGGCAGGTGAAAAATACCCAGTACATCCAATATTTCTGTTTAAAAACCAGTGCTATGCCCCCCTTGTCTGCATTAGCAACCCTCCATCAAATGTACTTGTGTGGCAGGAAGATGTAGTAGTGAGCAACAGGCACATATGAAGTGAAGGACTTTTCCTCCCATTTGCATTTCTTCATCAGCCCAGCTTTATAAAGGGGCTTGGGGACCATTCACTGCCTTTACTACCTGCCTTCCTTTCCGCAGTATGTCTGCTTCCTGATCCTCTTTTTATCCATTCGTGTTGACTGGCACCTCAGTACCTGTGCCCTGCCCTACAAGTCTGTGAATTCCCTGGGACGATTTATCCAGCTGTGACAAACTGATTTCATCCTCAGGAACTGAGTGACGTCTCTTCACACCCCTGCATGAGCTCCATGCAGGTGTTGGGTGCTGCAGACTCAGCCCATCTTCCCTCTCCCTCTGCAGGACCAAGAGGCTGAAACACCTTTTGCAGTTCCATGCCTGACTTTCCCTGGGCTGAGGGACACCCATCAGGATCCTTGCACAGGGCACAGGGATTCTATGTTGTCTTACTTTCTCTGGCAGCAGAGATATATGTCCTAGGACCATTTCCATGACTGAATCCCTCCCTGTGTTGTAGCTGCTGTAAGTGCTTTTGAAACAATATCTTTCTGCCCAGTGTGCATGCCACCAGTTGGGCCATCACTGTTTCCTCTTCTTCCTTCCCTCTTCCTAGATCTGACCATGCCACTTGGCAGCTCCTATACACTTATCCTTTTGACATGAATTAATTCTGATAATTGCTAAGGGGAAAAATAGGCGGCAAACTATTAATTTCACTAATTAACAGTGCATAATTTCTTTGCTCTGTTCAATTTGTCTAGTTGATGCAAAATTGCTTTGGCTCTGCCTTTCCACAACAAAAGCAACAGCCTTAGTGCTCGGGTGGCTTGCACTGCCCCTGTTTCATAGCCACTGTTACTAGCAGGTCTGGTTCTTTTAGTGCTTGCTGACATGACACTTCACTGTTGCAAGGTGCATTTGTTTCTTCCAAAGTTCACAAGTGTGTTTTGAAATCGTGCACGTGAAGTTTTTAGTCAACATTAATATTGTCATTGTGTGGGAAGCCAGGCCAGCAAGACTGCAGGGGAAATATGGGAAGTCTCGAATGAATGAAATCAGGCTGGAATCTTGGTGTAGGGATAGACCTCAGTTATACAAATTATCTCACAGTTTGGTAAGAAAATGAAGACCAGTGCAATTGGTCTGTGGCTTGTTCATATAGGATTTTTTATCTGCCTTATTTTTTTTTTAGTAAATGTTGTGCCATTGTTGCCAGAATGGCATATTTGAAGGAGTTGAAGTAGTAAAGGGTTAATTTGGGTAAGATGACCCTCCGAGTAACTTCTGCATTTGAATTCACAGACTCACCACAGAGATGAGAACTTCTACAGTTTCTTACCCTAAAGACTTCTCAAACTTTGAGGCTGGTCATCATCTCAGCTTCTAGTTGAGCTAGATACACCATGTACACGTGTGCAGATGCACACACACATTCAAGTGTGCTGCTATAGTTTGGAATATGTGATCCAATAGATGTGACTTGGCCCTCACATCTCCTTGTGTGTCCCTAGCAGCAGTTCAGCTAATGGATTGTGCCTTGCTGGGAGACTCAAAAGTGCCTTTTCAGTTCCTGTCATCCAACAAGTTCCCTAGACCTCCAAATTTGCTGTGCCTTCAGGAACATCGTTTCACTTCAGAAGGACAACCCTGAGATCCTGGGTTTCTTTGTTATTCCAGGAAAAGCCATTCACCAGAGTCCCTTTCCTTTCACTTCTGCCTAAAATTAGGCTTTCAATTTAGGGGCAAATCAATTTAGGGACTTTCAATTCAGGCTTTTCGATTTAGGGACAAATGCATATCTACTATTACACGTGCAGGGTCTTTGGTTGGTTTCCCAGACAAACCTCAGAGCAGGAATGGTTTTATTTAGGCACATGCCACCTGTATCCCTGCTCAACACTTGTGTCTGAAGGAACCCACTTCTTTCATGTGCCACTCCAGGACAATGCTGGCACCATGTTCTCTGTGTCCACGAGTCCCCAAACTTCCAGGCATGTGCTGTATTGCAAATCCAGATGTACCACAATGTGCAGTGGATGTGATCACGTGGCAAACCCTGCATTTGCTATGGCGAGCCCCACTCCTGAGGCAACCTGCAAGGCTGTTACATTTTCCAGACTATCTGCTTACAAATCATACGCAGCTTGGTGTCATGCCAAGGCTATTCAGCAGGTAGCTAAAAGATCTGTGTGCTGGTCCATATGACGACCAGGTGACTTTCAAGGCAACCTTTTTTCTAGGCTTTGCATATAACCCAGGAGCAGGCTGATATTTGCAGCCTTCAGCCTTCTTAAAAGGCTTCCTCTTCCTTTGTTTCATGAATTTAAGCCCTTGTCATGAGTTTTTCCCAGGCTGAGTGCTTCCTAATACCCTGCAGGCCTGGCTCACAACGCCAATATGAGCCAGTTCCAGTGGCTTCTGCTCTCTTTTGGTGGGTCAGCTCCCACATTTCCTATACAAAACTACAACAATACTGTATATTTTTCTCAATCTGAACTTATTTCCAGGTCTCTTATATGCCAGCTTGGATTTGATTGAATGTAGTTGGCTGTGTCGTTTGCTCATACATATTTATACTAGGGAAATACCAGCTGATACACGTTGAAAGGGCTGTGGACACCACTCCAAAAGATTGAGAGTTAGGCACTAGACATCTCCGCGGGTCCGGACCATTAAGGGTGTAATGCAGAGTTAATAGTGGGAAAAACCTATAGCCCCTTCTTGAAGACATGTGCTTTGTTGCCACGCAGGTTCATTCACCTCCCAGCCATTTAGGAGACATGTTTAATGCTATATTTTAGTGCATGAGAGGATTTAGGGTCTCCCTAGTGTTGGGGAGCCAGTGGTACCGGGGCCGTCCCTGGTGCTGGTCCTGGCAGCCCCTGAGCAGCCGGACAGACGCCGTTCTGCTGCTCCCCTCTGCTGTTCAGCGTGGAAACAACACGTTCCCGGCCGGGCATCCTCCCCCAAACTCCAGAGTATTTTACCTTTAGCCGTTTTTCTTCTTTCTTTGGCCAGGCGCGGGAGGGATGTGGGAGAGGAAGGGAGCCGAGCTGGCACTGGATGTGTTTATTGTGCTTGGCAGCTGGCTGCAAGTGCAAAAGGAAGTAGTGCTGATTTCCTACGCACTGTAATTCTCCTTTCTGACCTTTCTTATAGATAGGGAAGAAGAAGGATAATTTGCTGGAAAAGCAAAATAAATGGGACACGGAACCAGAACTTGTGCCAGGAGAGATACTGGCTTAATGTGCAGTGCATGGCAATGGGCTGAGGCAAAGGAGCTTTAAATGTTTTGAGTCAAGGTCAAATGAAGGCTATGGTTCAAGTTCAGATTTAAAATATTAACGTTCACACATCTTGCTTTCTCAGGATGCCAGTTCCTTTTAAATGGGAATCTCAGAGTAGGGCCTTTATGGGTTTGATTGGACTGCAAATAAAACGAAATCAGATGCAAAGCTTCTTCCCTTTCCCCCTAAAAATTCCTTTCAAATGCTTTAGCTTTGAAATTTTGGATTCCAGTTTAATTCAAGTGGCAAGCAGAGTAAAGGAAAAGGCACTGCAACATTAGATAATTATAAATGATAAAGTGACTCCCTCAGAATTTTTAAGCCTGCCAGTTTAAGTAATCATTGCTTATAATAAAATTAATCATCTAGATTGTATTGACTTGGATTTCTTTCTTCAAATCAAACCCTGCTTCCAAGTCATCCTTTAAGTGTAAAAAAGAAAGAAAAGAGCAAAATCTCCACCCATTTTGCTCAGTGGCCCTCATATGAGTAAACCAAACACACAGTTTGGAGAGAAGACAGACGTTGCTTGATATCTTCATTTTTTCTCTCTTTTTGCTGGATCAGCCATAACTTACTGCATTTTTCTAAAGCCTGATTAGCATTTGCAAGTTCTGCACAATGGGCCAGCATTTCTGCAATTCCTGGCTCCCTTTCACTTCGTCCTGTTTTGTCAGGGGTGACGCCAATAAACTCGAGGGGGCTCAGATGTAAAAGGTTGGGACATCCTCTGCATTAAACCCCTTTGGGAGGGCTGTAAAAGGTCTGATGGCATTTGGACTCTGCCCACCTGTAAAGGTTGCAAAAGGCCTGGGCAGTCTGACATTCCCTCAGGAAAAGCAGCACATTCCAGACATGAACAAATAAATACCATGAACTGAAAGGTCTCCTTCTCTGGCTGCTGAGTCAGAGACCGACGTGCAGGCAGGCGAGATGTCAGTTTTCTGTGTTCAAGTGCTGTGTCTTTTGTGGCTACCTGGTCCATTCACTATTTTTTCCAGAACGGAGGGAAAAAAAAAAGCACTGAAATTGCAGGAAGAGCTGTGGAAGAGCATGGATATCTGTGGGTGAATCATTACACTGAGGGCCATGCTTCAGAGAGAGAGGAAGAAGCTGATTTGAGCCTGCTCTAATCCCATTCTAGACTAAAGTGGCTGCACTGTGACTCTATTTAAGTCCTTCAAAAACAAAGTGAACTTAGTCAAATGGAACTAGTTTAGGTAGGAGCATCCCTATGGGAGTTTAATGTGGTTAAACATTAACCACATTTATGTGTAGATGTGGCACTTAAGAGATGAGGGTTTGTGGTAGTGCTGGGCTAACAACTGGTCTTGACCATGATCTTAAAGGTCTTTTCCAACCTAAAAGATTCAATGATTCTGTAAATGAATCCTCCACAATTTCACAGCTTTGATAAATTTGGATGGATTTTCCAATATAGTCTGATATCCAAAAACCTCTGCTACGGCAGATCTAGGGAAAATTTTGCTTCTTGAGGGCCCAGAAGAACTCTCCAATACATTTAGTAGAAGAGAAATTCAATGTGAACAATCAGTAAAAGCAAAGAATTATTAACAATATGGCCACAGGCTGTAAGAAATGGAGTCAGGTATTTTACGCTCCCAGGTTTCAGGTGTTCCATGGTTCATTACTCAGAGCAAAGATGAGAGTCAGATCTGTTGGTTGAAAATACAGATCACTGGAAGCCCTGTGAGCAGAGATTGCCAGATCTCTATTAATTAACATAGGCTGCGTCTTGTCTTTGTGACAAGTTACAGTCAGCATGTCAAAAACCGTGCCTGCTGACTGCATGTACTGAAAACAGAGGGTTCAGCCTCCCCCTCCTTCTCAAATCATAACACTGCCTCGAAGTGAGTATAGCAGGGATTGCCTCCATTTGTTTTCCAGTTTCTGAGTTTTCCATGTTCAAGCTTTTCTGAATTGCAGATCAAAAGAGAGATATTTCCTGTAAAATCTTTGTAATTCCATGATTTCAAGAGCAGCAGCTTTAAGTAAATCCCAAAATTTTCATGTGAAAATAGCAGTTCTGTAGCTGCCTGCATCCCAAACAAGCCTGCCCAATGGATTTCATTTAGATAGGTTATCATTCCTTATTATCTATCTAGCACTGACAGTGGCTCTAAAATCCCTAGGAATGGTGGCATTTCCATTTATTTCCGTGTTCAGCTCACAGAACACACTCATGACATGAAAATACCATAGAAATGCAAGGTAATTATCATCATTATGTAACTCCTTAGCATCCAGGAGCAGAATTAAGAGCCTGAGTGGTGCCTATAAGAAAAACAGAATACATTTCAGTAAGCAAGCCTGTCATTTTTTATCTCTTAAGTAACCTTAAATAAAATTGAACTGGCTTAGTCAGTGTGGAAAAAAAAGCAAAAAAAAAGCAAGTTCTTATAATCTTCACTGTGATGATAATACATGTATTACTTCATTTAAATAAAATCTCTGAACAGCACCTGGAGTTTTACGGAGAAATCCTGCACTGGGGATTTGTATGCAGCACGCTTGCATATGAAATGTCAGAATTGCATGCACAAGGACAGCAGTGAAATTTAAAAGGTGATGGATAAGACAGATGGCTGAGCAGAAGTGGTCTGCATTGCCATGGCGAAAAGCCTGGTGCTATCCTCAGCAATCACTGCTCGAGTTTGCAAGAGTCTGGCTGCTATGGAAGCATCTGAGCCAACCCTGGGTGTTGCAATATGCCAGTTTTCTGAGAAACAGATTGGTGTACAGTGTGTACTATTTCTTATTTTCTTGGGGGAGGAGGGGAGAATCTATGGATTTGGGGCTGTCATTTGGCTTTGAATTTCATCTTATCAATGCATTTATTGACACCTAGGAAGATCTCTTTGAAACAGAGATGATAATTGTGAATACCGACATAACCTCCTTGGAAATTACTCCCCCCTCCCATCTTGTGAGAGCAGAAAATCACTGTTTGTACAGAATCTACTAATTTCTACTCACTGTTCTGTATTTAATCTATGTGAAAGGTCCCATGTTCCTTCCTCGAGACTGATAACAGTGTTGATGTCTGCTTTTCAAGGAGTTTTTTTGTGGGCTTGCCTTTGTGAGGGGACTGTGCTCCCGAGAGGTCTGTGCAAGAGTCAGTCAGGGCTGATGCCCACAGAGAGAAGAGATTCCCCTTGGGCCAGGCTCGAGGCTGCAACTGATTATAACTAGGACTGGGGGGGAAGCAGTCTGGGAGCTCAGAACTCAGGGTTTGGAGTAATTGCTGAGCAATACAGGGAACCAGGATTAAGAGGAAGTGAGAATATTCCCGGATTAAAAGGAAGTGAGAATATTCCCTGAAAGGAAGAGTGAAAGCTTTCTGCCTTCCAGGGCTAAAATTCTCTGGGATATAAAAATCTGCTGGAGAGTTTAAAGAGTGACTCAATCTCTAAGTGCAAGCAACGGGTGCCAAAATAAAGATAGTTAAGTCAAACTAGTCTAATCTCTTACCATTGTTTTCTCTAAAGCATTTGATGATTGTGAAAGTTTCCACTTAATTTAAGAGACTGCAGCTAGATACAAAACTGTATTATGGGCATTTGAGTGGCAGTGGCAGCCCATGAAACACGAGCAATATGTTTGTAAGTGGCAAACCAAAAGGATGGCGAAAGCACAGACAAGTGATTGGCCCAATGAGCCAACATTGTCATTTTGGGGAAATGTTGAACTCTTGGTAGGAGACTAGGATGAGTTTGTACAGCAAAACACTCTGTAAAGGCTAAACCCTTGACTAGATTATCAAAACATAGCCTGAGAGGAAAGTCCCCAGCTGTGGTGAAGCTCACAGAGAGCGGGCAGTTCTCTGAGACCTAGCAACAGACCCGAGGCAGAAAGTGATGTGAATCTCTGACAGACTATGTAAAAAACATGAGCTGCACAGACTGAGCAAACTCCCACCCCCAGCCAACACTGTGCCTTTGGGGACCAGTACTGCCACGGCTCGTGGTCCCTTGGAAGAGACGGCAAGCCCAAGGGGGTGATAGCAGTGCCATGGGTGACACAGGAGTCTCAGCACAGCAGTGTGTGGAACAAATGCCAGCAGATGGGATGTGGATTCATTTTGAGTTGGATGGGAGCATGCAAACTTGTGTGGTTTCAGAAGCAGGGATCTTACAGTACTGGATGAGCAGCCATAGGCGGGAAAAGTCAAATAGTACAGTGACAGGAAAAGCCCCCCTGAGAGTCTGATATAGCCAGTATCAGTTCTGATAGCAAATAGGAGAGGAAAAGGCCATATGCTAGAGAGATGGGGGTGGAAATGACATAAACACCAGCTCAGCGGTACTCCCTTATGTTGCTTGGGTCTAGACCACTATAGCTGAGGTCACTCCAGTTCAATTTCTGGACTGCAAGACATTGAATCTCTCCCCAGCCCTGAATCTTAGCCCTTCTCCAGGAAGTAGATTTTGCAAAGGGAAGACATTGGTTGGAGGATGTCTCTCTTCCCTTGTTTTGACAGAGGAGAAAAGACTTTGCCTAAGAGCAGCCCCTAGTTTTGGTTGTGGACCCTGTCTTTAGGAGACCCTTATTTCAAAGAGAGATGAGGAGAAGGGCATCCTCTTTCCTTTTCAGCCCACTCTCTCCTGAAGTAGGACCCCAGACAAATCCAGTGCAGGTTCTGTGAGAAAGACAGAAGAGACTGGAGAAGGTGATGTCTCCTTTGGAGGAGAAGGGGATGCTGGCACACAAAGCCCCTCAGGGCCCAAATCGGGCCAGCGACTGCAATTGTCCCATTGGGACCTCTAGAAAACACGCAGCTTCAACGGGGAAATTAATGCTCCAGATGAAAAGTGTGGAAAGGAGAGCTGAGAGAAAAATTAATTACAAATGGAATGCAATCATGCCACAGTAAAACTTCAGTGACATTTAATTTCTGCATAAAAAGAGCATGGTTTTATTCTCATGGTTAGCAGGGGATATATTCAGGAAGCCGCATTAAGTTCTTGGCACTACTTCTGATTCACTTAGTGGCCTTCAGGAAATGACTTAATTGTGGGGACTTGTGAGTGCTGAGCACACACTGAGGAGCATTTCTTTCCTCTAAAGCAAAGGGGGCTTTCTGGAGCAGGACAAGAGCTCTTCACCTCAGAGGATCAGGGTGTGTTCATTGAAAAAACACAGTCCCCTTATCTTTGTAGCTTGCATAAAAATTGAGTTCAAGAATCCAGGGTGCTAGTATCCTTATCATCTGCAAAGCAAAGAGGATGGTTTGCTGGGGACCTGCAAGGATCCAGCTATAAAGGGCTGTAATTGAATTAAAGGATGGACTGGCTTTGTTGAAAGAAAGAGGAACAGAACCATTCAGGCATGCGAGCTCACATTGTGGAACAAATTACAGGCTGACACATCCGCTAATAGTCTGTGCTTTGGTGCAATAGACAGGAATAACTCAAAACCTCTGTGGCTGGCAAAGGGGAAGCGAGAGTAATGGGGGAAGCTTGTTTCCACTGAATCCCATCCCACACCCACTGACCAGGTCATCTGATTGTCAGCTTGGGCCGTGTGGAGAGAGACACACCAGTGACAGGGCTGTGCTGGTGAGGCAGGTCCCTGAGGGGAACCACCTTTTTAACTAGACATGTGAGTGTAGGGACTAAGGGTTTTTTGGCTGGATGTCAGGCAGATGCTGACAACACTGGCTGGACTGAACTAAGATACCTGCCTGTGTCTGGTAAATTGTGTGTGAAAGCCAGGACACACGGAATATTGCCTGGGCAGAAGTATATTCTCCCCAGAAACAGTTTCTCTGAATAGCTTCATTCCGCTGAAAATGGAGAAGGCTTCTTCTGTTCCAGATGGTTACTGCTTCCCACTGTGCTGCAGGGACATGCAGTTCCCACCAGCACTGCCTTGATGTGATCCTGTGACCCCCCCTGTGCTGATATTCCCACGTGATGTACCCAGGCCATGGTGTTGGCCATCCTGCAATGTGTAGAGCTTTCCATGGTGGAAAACATGTCATGAGTGTGTTCCATCTCTGCTCCTAGAGATATCATGGGACATTTCCTGTATTTTCACTGCAAATGGCTGCTTTTTTTCAGTGATTCTGGTTTGCACCCCAGGAAACTACCTACCATACGTGCCTAGATAAATCCCTTCTGAAGGGTGTGGGTCAGTGTTACACACTCTGGGAATCCTCTCTGGCAGAGCTGGGCTGCACTGTAGCCATGTGATGTACATGTGGGCATGTAATGTGTGTTTTTTCAGGCCACAACAGTAGATATCCTCAATCAAGCAGATTTCCCCAGCTTTCCTGTGCCAAGTTTATAAATCCATTGTGTTCCTCCTTTGATCCCATGCTTTTGCATTCCTCCGATACCTGTTCAGCTGTGTGCAGGTCATGTTCAGAAGATCAGCCACATAAATATTGATAAAATAAATGGATTTCTTTAATGACATAGTTACCAAGCACTGTTTATATTAAAACCCCAGTTACATTTTTAGGATGTGGTACTACTTTCCCATATATGTTTATACACCTACATACCCACATTGGTAGAAATTCTGTGTTCATATTAAAGAGATAAAAGAAACTGCTCGCTGCATAAAACTAGAACACATATTCAAGTTGAGGAAGAAGTCTTCCTTGTTTGCACTCTCTGATATTTCTGGTTCTGTTTGGTGGCTTCATTCTTTTTTCCTGGTGCTCTTCGGTGCACTACCGTTACCCTCTGAATTATTTACTGTATTTACCTGGGTTTTGATATTATCCCATCTTCATAGACTGCTGGTGATAACATGCTTTAAGTGACAGCGCCATATACTTCCTAAATAGTCTCACTTTACTGGTTGTTTAACCAAAGATGTTTGAAAGCATTCCTTTGCTTTTTTTTGCCATTCAGCTATGATCCAGGAGCTCCAAAAAGAGATGTCTCTTATAACTGTGCTAGGAACTGCTGTCATTGAAATAAATTGACTTAGGCTGATGCAAATGAGAGCAAAATTTGGCCCCATCTGTTCTACATAATCTAGTTCCTAAATCAGAAAAAAACAGTCACTAAGAAATGACAGCCTGTATTTTATTTTTGTGGGAATTTGATTTTATCACTTCTGAAAACTGCTGAAGCTAATAATTCAGACTAGCATGCTAAACATGTCGGTTTCATCTAGGATGATGCTGGAACTTTTTTTTCTTTATTTCTTGGGTAAGAATGTAAGAAAGTATGTGTGGTACTAAAATGGATGTTATATTTATTTATTGGCAAAAAAGAGTAGTCTTCAACACTATCATATTTAGGGAGGATAATTTAAGGTGAGGAAAAAAAGAGACAACAGATGTAGTGCTTAAGCAGTGAATAACACCACACTGTCTTAAACGAAGGAAGAGCAATGTATTTTGCCTGAGCAAACTACCTGGATAGTCTCAAATCTACTGGCCTTCCTTCCCGGTGCCTGAAAGGGTTCCTCGTTGGGGTCTGCTCTGTGCTACTGTGCCAGACCTCTCTGCTTTGTGGTGAGCAGGCTTCATGTGGTCGTGAATGCAGCTCACATCACTCCCTTCACTTTGGAGGGAGAACTGCCATCAGTCAGTTTGCTGAAAGACTACGGGACAGAATTGTCCATACACATGGGATTGCTCTGGGAATCAAGGGACATGTCAGCGTATTGCGCTACAGCAGTGGACAAGCAAATGCTGCTACAGGCAGTGTTTCAAACACTGTGTCCTGGCAAGAAGGAACTCTCTTAAAAATCACAGACCATCTGTAGCTCAAAAAACCCCACAGATGGTATTAAGATGGCTTGCTGAGAGTGGTGGAATGCAGGTGTTTCCTCCCGTGGTTGTTCTTGCACAAAGGTGTGTCAGTTTGTGCAATGGCGCCTCTCCCTTACAGCACAGTCTCACCAGTCGCACGAGATAAGGTGCGGATGAACAAAAAAAAGTCAGGTGTTCTGGCCAAAATTTCCAAGCCTACATATATGCATTGGATATGAGCAGCTTGAACTTCCAGAAGATGCTCCACATTTCCAACTCCCCTGAAGTAAATGGAGCTGCTGCAGTTGTCTTTGGCAGCAGGAGAAAGAGCTCAGCTTTTGTGCAGATGAGGCACCTCATACTGACTGAGGTGCCTGGTTACCAAAGACCAAGTGTGGACCTCTCCAGTCTTGGTGTTTACCAAATGCCATGAAAAAACCGAAAACCAGTAAGTACATCAAAGTTAGGAGGTTTTTTTTTAGGAACAAAGATCTGTAGTAGTTAGATTATCACTCACCACCAAATGTCCTCAGGCCAGGGAAAAAGTCAATTGACTATAAAAAGAGGCTTAGGAATTGGACTTTGCATTATTTGCTTTGCAAGGGACATATTCCTTATGCTTTTGAAGAATAGAGCAAATTCAGGACTACTGTGTTTGGATTCCAGATAATTCTACCGCAATGAAAGGCTTAGTTTTGTAATATCAACATATGACTATTTACACTTCTCCTCAAAGAGAAGATCCTCTCGAAAGTGTTCGTCTTTCCAGAAATTATACTTTATGAAGTGTCAAACTCGTAAGTGAAGTAATTTATAAATAATATGTGTTTATAATACAAGAATGCGTTAAACTTCACAGATTCCAGAGGATATTTTTATATAAAAGTACATGGGGTAGAGAGGTACAGAATTTGGGTAGTGCCATAACTGAGGTGCAGTCGCTTGTTGACTCTGAGTAAGCCAGAGCTCATGTGAGTGCTGAGATATTTCTTGTTAGAGTACCCATGAGGCCCCTCATGCAAGGAAAATTTATTTGCCAACACTCAGGATATATGCAGAATATATGCCTTGTGTTGTTCCTCCATCTTCATACAGAAAGTAATCATTAAAAACCTGTCTGATATAATTAGTACTCTATCAAATTCTCCAGGAGTTCTCATTGCTCTTAAGCACCCCTAGTAATTACTGTGCTGGGAACTTGCCATGACCATGAGCTCACCTTGAAATCAAATTACTAATAGCAGGACTGATTCTCACTTGAGGCAGTTTTCAGAAAACTGTGACTGATTGCTCCGAAAGCTACCGATAAAAGAAAACTCACATGCATCATGCTGCCTTCTGGCAGTGACCAGAGTCCTGGTTACACAAAGGGATGCGGTGCTGGTGACCGCATGTGAGGAGGAAACGTGGGAACTGCAGTACCTGTGTGGAACCCAGGAGGGCCTGCAGACACAAAGACTACAGATATAACAGGAAAATAGTTACCATTACAGGAAAATAGTTACCATTACAGGAAACGAACCTTCCTCTGGCTAAGCCCTCTCAGCTGAGATGTCTAATACATGCAATCTTAATTTGTCACCACCTCCTACTGACCTGAATTATCTTTAAGGGCAGTTTCAGCTTCTCAGCCAGGCAGAAAGGAAATGTAACCCTTTCTCTGGGAAGGCCGCTGCATCCAGGGAAGTGTCCAAGTACTGGTGTGTAAACTTCCTACACTTGGTTGTGCTGGGCAGTGTTGCAAGTGGAGCAAGTTGGTCACTAATTCCAGAAGCTAAAGGCCCAAGTATTTGGATACTTCAGTGAAGAATGTTTGGCCAAATGCAATGGAACAAGCCTCTTCATCTGTAAGCAATCCTGTAGGGTCTTCAGTGAGTTCAGAGGTGTCGGGTATTCGGTTCTCTGGGCTGTCTCCTGACTGTTTATATATGGGACAACCCAGAGAAGCCGCTTTGCTTGTCCTGGAAAGACGGAAATCTTCAAGTACCTCTAGGTTCAAACACATCTGGAGTCAGAAGGCTGATAGAAACCAGCATCAGTGTGATACAGATGCCTCCAGCTGATCTGCCAAAAGCATGGATCTGTTTCAGCACTCAACAGTTTGTGTGTTAACTGAATCCATAGAAACTTAAGACACTTTGCTTTTCTGAATCATAAATGCATGATACCTACTTTATCAAGCAAAATATTAGCCACAAACTAATGGACGTGGTTTACCTCATCTGGGAATCAGACACACTCGGAGTTATACAATGGGTTATATGCACATCCCTCAAGGCCTATTAAAATTGATTTCACGGTTTAGGTACTGAATAGATTCAGGCAAATGATCAGGGCAGATTTTCCACAGAATTAATAAAACAAACAGCCTTTGGCAACAAAAAGAAGCATTAATTGAAAACCTACCATTAAACGTGATTGTTAGTATGCTGCCTGCACAGTGTCAGACAATCAAAGATAACTTCTGGGAAACCCTCTAAATCCTGGATGTAAAATGGGTGTGAAAAGAGCAGGCCAAAACTGTGGACAATACTATACAGGCCACCTGCCAACAAAGTTTGCAGATCACCCAGCAAACTGAAGCTGGACATGTCCTGGCAGACAGAAAGAAAAGTGGAGCTGAAGCCAATTTTTCTCAGTATTTATCAACACTATCATAGCACTGTAGCAAGAAAAAAAAGAAAAAGATTTCTAGTTAGATGAGTGACAGGGTTTCTTTACATCTTTCTTCCCCTGAAATATATGCCAGGAAAGTGTCAGCTGAGACATCTGGGAAATCCTGAAGGACAAACTGTTCAAAAAGTTTAGCCACAATCCATGAAAGCTAGATAAATCCTGGTTTAAGTGATATCAAAACCTCAGCAAATGAAGCTGTATCTGGACCAACAGGCTCCAGTGAGCTGGACTTTTTATTTCAGGCGTGAGCAACCAAAAAAAAATAACCAAACCACTGAGAAGGAGAGAGAGGAAAACATTTTCATAAAATCGTAGAATCATTTAGGTTGATGTTTGTTTCTTTGGCATAAAAATGCCTTTGGAGGGGCTGGGAGGTCCTTCACAGCCAGACAACAGCCGGCACTGTTGGTAAGAGTGAAAACAGCCTTCTGTGACCTGACATGTGTTTTATTTCTGGTGAGGGGATGAAAGCACTTGTGATGCGCTATGACATTTCTGTCAGTCCTCAAAATGCACTTGATGTTCCCGCAGAGAACATCATGTCTGTGCCTTGCAGGGGGATGGGAGGGTCTGTCCCCTTCTGTCTCTGCTGCCCCTGCAGCAGAGCTGCAGCAGATTCACATCCTTTGAGGGTCCCTGGCGGGTGCCAGTGAGCTGAGGTGGCACAGGGGGCAAATGCTGCTGCTGCTATTCCTCAGTATCAGGTCCCCTTCACTTGAAGAGAGAAGGGGTGGGATGCAGCCTTCCCTGTAATAGTATGCTTGAGAACCTTTTGCAGCGTTTTCTAATCTTAGTGAGAAAGCCTCATTACAGCAGTTATTTTGCAATCCCACGAAAGCCAGAAATGTATCCACAGAGGCCAGAGCTGCCCAGCTCTGTCAGCACTCTAGCAGACAGTGTGGGAAACAGCACAAGTGGTGAAAAGTGAGCAAAAAGCTAACGCTCCTTTGGAGTCCAGTAATCCCTTCTCCAGCATTGTGCAAACCCTGTTTTTCCTAGACAGACAGGGTCACATCCTCAGCTCCTATCAGCTGGCGCTGCTCCGCCAACCGCAGTGCAGCTGACGCAGCCGGGCTAATTTGCTCCCACCAAGGATTTGACCTGCCGTTTTCTTCCTGACAGCGTCCCTTAAAAGATACATGATGTTCTGCAGGGCCAGGCTAATCGGCTTGTGGAGGAGCATCCATTGTTCAGCCTGCCGTCCTTATCACCCGCTCTCGGCAGAAAGGAAGCCCAGGCTGGATGCTGGTGACAGCCCCCTTCAAGCATGGGTCTTGCTGAGACTGTGAGAAGCCTCATGCTGCAGAAAGCCCCCAGGAAGACGGGGAACAGCCGTGGCTATGAATCACCCTAGAAACAAATGATTCGCTACGGGTAAATTCATGGAAGTGGCATAGTACTGTAAAGTGTGACAAAGGCTTTTATCCCAGAGCAACGCAAAGCCTCACAGCACCCCCACCTCCCTCTTTCCGTGCCATCTTGGAAGTATGTTAATTATTGCTCTGGGTGTGAATACCCCATGTCTGCAATAAGTCACTCTAAACAAGCAAGTCCACTGTCTTTCCATGCAAAAAAATGCTGGATTGTGTAGAAAAGACTGCTGAAAACATCTGACAAAACATGATTTTAGTGGTCAGAGAAAGCTATGATTCAGCAATAACCGATGGACTTGAGAGTGGGTGATTATTTAATTAAAAGTGTTTCCCTGTTCTTGCTGCAGCAGGCATCAATACAGTGAGGATACGCAGTCCTGAAGAGCTCTTAGGCTCTCCCAGCAATGTGTTGGGACAGGAGACGTGGACTCTGCTGCTTTAAAAACCTTCACTCTGTGAAAAACAATTTCTTGGTTCCCTGTTGAAAAAGCAAAAAGATTGGTACACGCTTTGTCTCTACCATCATCCACGAGTTGTGAGGATGCTCTGGCCCCGGGAGTTGGCATATAACTTAAGGAAACCATCTAGGACTGACTGATAGGCAGTTATTGGCAGAAGTGCTACCTTGTGATGATCCAGTGGTGCTTGTTGGCATTCCCCAATTCTTCTGTGTCCCCTCATATTTCACAAGGGAAAAAATTCTCTCTGCAGAGTTGAACTGCATAGTTAGAAACAGGATGGGAGTTTCACTCTTCTCTGAGCTGCATGTTTCTGAGTGACGCCATGGGTTTCCTGAACTTTAGTTAACATTGGATCATCTTGCTGTTCTGAAGGACAGAGAAGTCTGACTTAAACAAATGAGTCCAGAACTGGACTGCTTTTTATCATGCTGTTTTTTTCTGTTCCCATTTTATGGTCCTGAATTTTCAAGGGCACCTTTGAATTAATCTCTTCAATTTGTTTTAAGGCCTGCCTGAATTTTCATAATGGGCTGAAAAAGTATATAGAGAAGCCAAGACAATAACTTCAGAGGGAAAGGTATTGCATCATGTTATTGTACAGGAAGCACAGAGGTATGCTGAGTTTTTCCCTACAAAGACTAGACACCTTTTTATATAAATAACCTTGAAGTAAGAACATTACCATAGCAAGAGCTTCACCACTACCTCCTTAAATGCCTATTAGCAGACTGTATGCAGGCTATGAGCTACAACAACATTACTACAATTCTACTTAGCTATTCCAAAAGAGAATGCAGGCTGGGACTAACAATTATACTAATGCACTGTGTTGGTTAATTGAAGGAATTTATGGCATAAAATAAATGTCAGAGTTCAAAGTCAAGTATGTGTGTGTGAGAGAGAGAGAGAGAATGTACGCAGGTAGGGTTCTCGTCAGCTGGAGCACTAAATACAACCCTCTGTGATTTTACATCTGGGAAAATATCCAGAAATCCTTTCTAAGCAATAAATTATAGGCTTGTGGGACAGCAATGATATACAAGAAAAGCAGCACCTGTAATGAGCTTGCAACCATCACTGAGACCTGGGAACCTTAATGCCCATTAATCTGGGAGGGAAGAGTAAGAATGTGCCAATGATGCTAGAAAGACTCATAACATACCCACCTTGTCTTCCACCTGAGTAAGTGCACAGAATGTTAATGAGAACACCATTTTTTTTCCCCCTATCAGCTTCCTGGAAAGTATTTGCTTGTCAAAAATAGTTCACAGGGTCATGGTACAGTAATTTTCACTAGTCATTACTGCTTCTGTCAGCTTGGTGACTGTACTGTGAACTTGGAAGTGTAGTTTAAAAAAAAAATTATGAAAGTATGTCTTGATCAGTGTTGACTCATCAGTTGCTTGGTATATGTAAAAAATGTTGTCATCCTTAATTGTTTCTGTGATACTGTGCTCTGAGAGGAATATCCCTCAGAGGAAACCCTTGGGAGAAAACACTACTCTCAGCTTGTATGATACTAATGTGGCTTGGACTAAATTGATCAAACTCACATTCCACAGATTAGCTTAAAGGGACCATTTAGCATTATTCCCAGCTGGCAGCTTGTTCTGTCTAGTTTATAGATTAATAAAATGTTTTGGTTTATCCTGCATTTTAGCCTATATTAATATTTAAATTGACTTGGAACAAACAAGTTCCTTTTGATGACAACAAAGATGTTTTGATGAAACTAAAGCAAAGTAAAGGCCAACTTTGGGGTTTATTCTTCCATCTTGTACTCGATACATATTGACTTTCTCATTACATCTCCCAGAGAGAAACTGGCTGTACAGGTTGGTATGAAGTGCCACATGAGACAATGGCATTGTACTTTTGGTGAAGAAGTCTCTTGTGCAAAGGCTTTGATCAGCAAAGCACTTCAGTAGGTACCTAACTTTCAGCACGAGGAGTAGGCTCCAGGTCCTTTAGTGCTCTGTGCCTGTGCTGCACTCACAGCTCCCAGGGTGGCTGCGTGGGTCAGAAGAGCACATAACCTTGCTCATGGTCAACAAGGCACGTCTTCATGGCAGAGACTGCCTGGCAAACCCCCCTCTCTGAGGTCACCTAGAAGGTGCTCTTTGCCCAGCCCCTTCAAAGAGAGCTCTGTGCTCTCAGTGCATGGAGAGCTCAGTTTCCAAGCCCCTGGCTTATGAATTACACGACTTGGATTGCTTGGACAAATGGGGTGATTGATGAAGGTTCTCTGGCTCCTGTGGTGGCTGTGTGTCCATGGGATCAATCAGCCAGCTAGTTCCTGTCTGCACTCCTTGTGTGCTACAGGGGTGGCACAAGGAATACGTCTGGTAGTGAAACCCTGTTGGTACGGAGCAGAAGGACGGTCTTGGAAACAGTTCCTCACTGAAAGGCTTCTCCAACAGTGAGACAGCTCAGATAGCCCAGAGACCAGCAAGAGCTCCAGTCCTGCACTCCAAAAATGCGAGGTCCTGGCACCTCCATGGAGCCTGGGGTGCAGGCAGACGGGAGCTCTGCTTGAAAGATTTCATGGGTAAGGACAGCAGGGACTGTGATGTCAAAACACGGACAAGAAGCCATGCTAGGCAATAGTAGGGTCAGTGCATAAACCTTTTCTCATCACATATTGTTTTCACTCCCACACTAGATGTGTCCATTAGACGCTGCACCAGCTACCAGAGGGTGTATAATTTAAAGGACTCCAATGCATATACCGTACACAGGATGCTGTTTTACACAGACTAGAGCTGGGGAAATAGCTTTCACAGTAAAAGGGTTTTGCTAGAACCTGAGGCATTTGTAGTTAGCTTTCAGTTCACAAATTCATTCTTATTGAGGGCAGGAGAGTTTGCTTTAGAGTAATCAACAGCTTAGGCCAAAATGGTCTTGCACATAACACAGACCAAAGAATGCCCCTCTCTTAATTCCTGTGCAAAAATCATTAGCAGTGTTTGGTGCTAGAAAAACAACCAATTACTATGTTAAGCTTTCCAATTGTGGAAAATCCACTACAGCCTTTGTTAATGTTTACTTACCTTCACTGATAAGCAAAAATGCCTCAGCTAATTTGTAGTCTGAACTCGTCTGGTTTCAACCTGCATCCACTGAGTCTTATTACACCTTTCTGTTCCAGAAGTGCCCTTATATATGAAACTGCAACACTAGCTAGAAAGAAAAAAGCACAGGGATGATATTCCATGGGAAATTAAGGTTCAGGGAGATAATGATGATGCTTCTTCAGTGAATACATGTAGCAGTGCATGTCACCTTGCAGAACATAGCCTGAAGCTGCATTTTTGGGGTAATATACGTCAATCTCCTGGGACAGGAATTACATTCTCTACCGGAGTCTAACGTCATTTACAGTCACTGTCTTTTAAGATGTTAAAACTACAAAAAGGGTCAACATATGAAATATTCATGCTGACATTTCCTTATAGCACATCCTTTCCTGGATCAGCCATTTCCTTAGCAATAGCTCTGTATCATACTGTGCTCCCCTGCTGCCCCTTTCCCCCTAAGCCCTGTCAATTCACCTGCCCTTGAGGCTCCTTTGGCCCCTTTCCAGGAGAAATTCTATGAAGTTTCTTTCGCTACTGCTCTGCTTGGATTGCTCTCAGCCCATGCAGTCTGTAACCTGTCTGTGTTTCTAAGCCTGTGTGATTCTTTCAGTGGGTCTCTGATGCCCAGCACTATCCTGACCCCCATTCTTGATATAGTTTCATACTTCACTGCACTACACGGTCAAAAAAATTCTATCAATAAGCAGTTTACAGAACATGTTATGCAACAAAGCAGAGTGCAAAACAAAGATCCTTACAGTTTGCAACAGGAGAAATCATCACAAAGCTTAGGTTAATTTCACATGCAAATGTTTTCATTTTGAAATGTCTAAAGCATCTCCGTGTATGAATGTTTTCTTTCAGCAAAGTTGCATAGGAAATTTATTTATGTAAATCTCTCTCTGCAAAATCTTTGCCTTTTAGGAAATTGGCCCTTTCCAAAAAATATAACAAAAATAATTGACAAAGTTTCTTCCAATCTGATTATGCCTAATTATGATTAGCAAACTCATGCTGGAGGGCTTTTATTTTTTCCTTTGTCTGCTAACAACCATGTGTGCTTCTGGTGACAGATAAATAACATCATCCTGATTGAGATGCGATTGCTAGTTCACATGGTGGTTTTTAAGTTTAAAGTATTTAATTTCCTAGTGTAACCTTGGGTATCCTATCATGCAGTACACTCACACTGCCCTGTGTTTTAAACACTTCTTTTAAAAATCACCATATAAGGAGTATTTTCCGAGTGTCTGTCACTTCTTCCTTTTGAGGTTGAAACTTCGCAGAAGAGGTTGGCAGAGATGTTGCTAGTGATAGCTGTCTGCGCCACACATTTCCTCTTTTCTCCCACTCTTCTTTTGTAGAAGGAAATTTTCACTGCAGAGTTATCCCAAATTCTTCTGAACATAGAGCTGTCGTATTTTTAGTTTTATTCACTCAGACCTGGGATTTGTAAGGGTCATAAATCAGGGCTTGTTTATCTGGGGAGAATTATGGAGTCAGACCTGGCTTTAAGGTGCTCCTCTTTGATGGTTGTGCTGGACTAGCTCTCATATGAGTGTTTGTGAGGTGATATCCTGACAGTGAGAAGGGCTGATGTGATGTATTTAGAAAAGAAGTACTCAGGCAGCCTGCCCAGACACACAGGTTTGCAGTGGGCAAGAGGACAAATTCCACATTAATCCAAACCTGCAGATGTGATGATTGGGGTGACTGGAAAAGTGGGTGCATGCCACAGTGCCAGGAACCCCGGCCTCTGGTCTCCACTTGGCCATTAAGCTGATGGATGCCTGTGAGGAAGAGCCTTGCCGCATCACACCTTTGCTCCATTGCATCCTCCCTTTAGCCTCCAAGACATACTGAGATCACCACCTGTTTGGGGAGGGAACTGTTTTACATCCTGTATTGCTAGGAAGATGATGCTCTGGTTTTGGTGGGGTCTTTGAGGTGCTGCTGAAATAAGTACAATTAAAAACAAAACAACAGCCTCGAGCACACCGAAGTGATAAAGCAAGTTTGTTCAGAACAAGTTGTCTCACAGAGGGATACAGGGATTGCTTGTATCACCCCTAGGTAAAACACTGAGTACTTGCATCCTCTGTGCAGAAAAACAAACTGACCCAAATTCTTTAAGCTTACTTTCATTCAAGAACCGCAGCTGACAGCAGAGCCATGTGCCAGCACTGAGGAAAGCAGCATCAGCAGTCCTTTCTCCAGTTTGTGGGGCAGCCCCAGACCTGTTGCTTGCTCCCTTCCCAGCACTGCGGGGCTCTTGGCAGGAGAGCTGATGTGCACCAGTGGGGCAGAGGGGGCTGGCCAGGCTCTCCGGCCAGCAGGCACTGCTGCTCTGCCCTCTGCTAGGAGCTCGGGCACAGCTCAAGCACATGCCACTGCTCTGCTCAGGGTTTGGGAATGTCGAGTTCCAGTTTCCCTCCTGAGCTGCTATGCCTCAGTCAAACTCAGACACGGACTTGAGACCGGAACATATCTGTCCAGCTTGCTTCTTTTAGTTAGCTCTAGCAACACCCCATGAGTCACCTGAGCCTGCTGTGTTTGCTCTCCCACACATCTGTGCAGGAGCAAAGCCACATCACAGATGCCTATCAGGTATTTTGTATACAAAAGGTACCCTGGAAGACACAGCCAAATGCCCTATCACCGACCTAGCCAAGGAAGCCAAGCAGCCTGCATGAAGTCATTCTTTGTCAGGAAACAGATTTGCTTTCCACCCCTAGGTACTCACTGGGGAAAAAAGGGAAAGCTGCAGCCCGTGCTTCTTGCTCGCCCTCTGGTAAAGTCTCTGGGCTGGTGGCACTTGGGTGACTTTACAAACAGTGTGGGGCTCTTTCCATCAGTTCAGAAGCTCCCTCCTCCGCAGAGGAAGAAATGTGTTAATTAAGCTGCTAAAGCTGTGCAAGCTGGGCTGTCAGGCACTTACAAACTGCCTCTTCTGATCCTCCCAACAAAGGGATGTCTCACCACTGTCGGGCCTCAGCCAGTTAACGATGAACAAAGTGCTCCTTTGCGCTCAGGATGTGCTCAACTCCACAGATTTGCTTGTTCAGTCAACAGGTTTCTAGTACTTCTGCCTGAATTTGCTTCAGGAATATAAACAAGCAAGGGGCAGTTGCAAAGTCTGTAAATTCCCAGTGTAATTCCTGGGGTTTATTTTGGTATCAGCTCAGGCTTTTAACTAGCAGCAACTCTCAAAAATTTCAGATCTCAAGATCAGAAAACAGAAAGTGAAAACTAGAGAAACTGCTTCTAGTGAATAATCCCACATGACCGTCCATCTTAAAATGACCAAAAATTAACAGGTTTTTCTCTTAAAATCTTCTCTGGTCCTTCCCCTTTTGTTGCTATTGATGTTCAGTCAACAGCTCTGTTGTTGAAGCTTTTAAATTAGAGACACCTTTGAAATTTCATCTTTGCTTTCTCAGCACATCCAAGAACTTCCTGCAAGTATTTAACGCTTGTAAATACAGCCTTAGAACACAGAAAATTAAAATAGTATAAGGTGATCAGGCAGAGATCCAGCTGGCTCAGTGTCTTGTTTCTGACTTGTGGCAGTAATGCAAACCATACAAAAATGCTTCCCTGAATGACTTGCATAGGCACCAGCAGTGTGCTGCAGAGGGATTTCCTGACTGACAGACAGTGCCTTTTCAAAGACTAGCTCTTCATGGCTGTTTTCTGCATATATTCAATTCCCTGTGTATTTAGTGAACAAATGTTAGTGTCCCGTTGTCTTGTGACAGAGAATTTAGTCTTGTTTGTGGCACATGTCCGTGAAAGCATGTTTTTAATTCAGTTCCATCTTTAAAGGGGACTCTTCCTTTAGTAGTTTATTAACACTGACAGGAGGACCAGAAGGGACTGCACTAGAGATCTGGATCCTTGAAAGGTGGCCATCTGACTCCAGTGTCACCTTCCAGCAGCAATTGAGCAGGAGTTGGGAAAAAGTAAAAAGTGTGTGAATGTGGGACTTTGGCTCAGGAAAGCAGTGGTGTATGAACACCTGCCAGCAACCAGATGTCAAAATTTTTAAGGCAATAGTTGAAAGACAGACAGGAGGAAGAACTTGGGAGATTTTCTGATTGACTTTTAATAGATTGACAAGTGTGGGAAGAGCAGATAGGCACAATGTGACATCTTCGGACTCACTATCCTGACAGGGTGGGAGATGTGACAATCTGCGGAAAAGGGATCCTGCATAAAATGAACTTGGGATGGTGGAACTCGATTTGCTTTCTTAAAACTGTTGAACCATTGATTTACTGAAACATTGAAATAGTTTCAGAGGCCATTGTAGTTGAATAATACACTGCTGCTTGCAAGGAAGAGCTCTAGATAGTGGTATGACACTTTCCGTGCCTTAATTAATGCCTCCCCGGATGGGGGAGAGTTTTAGCATCTTTGCCAGGAATTCAGGAGACGAACGGGACCTTCAGCAGTCTCTGCTTTCAGATAGTTGTTTATTAAGTCTTATCAGAGAAATAGAGTCACTAGCATGACCCAGACACAGCACAGAGCAGAGAATTCAGGAAAAAGCCGAATTATCAAGATTAGACAGTCTTTTTAAAGGTGAATCATCCAATAAAAATGTAAAACGAAAGATATTTTCACTTTTCCACCAAAGTTCCATAACTCACTTTGTCACGTAGACAGGAACTGCGGAATTCTTTATCCAATCACTTTAAACTACTTATTCTACTGCAGAATATGGAGTAATAGAAGGAGAAGAAGAAGGCCTGGAGAAAACAACAATCCTCCATTTTGAAGTTTTTTGCTTTTTATCTATGTACCGTATTAACAAACCCAAGGACCCTAAATTTTCACCTTGTGACAATCTTACATAACATTCTATCATCTAGTTCACACCAGTGTAGATTCTAACTCTTCCCAAAGGGTAGGTAATTTTCTCCATGGGAGAAGGTCGAAAACAGTGCTGTCCAGGGGGATAGAATCCTTCAAAACAGGCAGAGAGATATTCTCTGCATTCTGGATTCCCACAGTGGTATTGCAGTTGGCCTTCCCAAAGGAAGATGTGTGGAGATATAAGTGGTGTTACAGAAGCGGCAGGAGGAAATACAGCAGAGAGGATGTGATGTTGTCTGTCTAGCTTTCAGATAGAAGAATAGAGGTCATGGTAGGGATTTCTAAGAGTGGATGGAGACACCAAGGAATAAAATGGCAACAAAGTAAAGTGGCCTGGAAGCACTCACTGATGTGTTTAAAGGATGGCCTTACATCAAGGACAAGAAAGGCCTTGGTTATAGTGATGTAGGCGACACCCAGTACCCTAGATATCTGTGTTTGGACTATTATGGTTGGGGAGACAGTCCCAAAAATATGTGGCGGTGACAGGAAAACAGGCTGGATGAAAAACCATCAATACTGGCTGAGAAGTTGTGAAACTGAGAAATAGCTAATGTTAGATAAAGCCTTTGAGACAAGAAGGTACTTGAACACCATGGATCAGGATTGACTGAGAAAGAAAGAAGGGGGTAAGGCAGCCAGATCCTGGACCCAGAGACCTCTGCATTCGTACTCGAGAATCAGAGACACAGCATCAAAATAACAGATACCAATGTTGGGAAAGACATTTCGTCCTAGATGGAACCAAGTTCATTATGAGGTACCTCCTTAGAAGCTCAGCAGAAGGTCCTCAAACAAGAAGCAAAGAGACAGGTGCGAGCAGTCAGAATAAGTGCCCTGCTGTGGTTGCTATCACCCAGCTCCCCTCAGGAGAGGAAGGAACAACTCTTGAAGTACGTGCCTTTTCCCAGAAATAACCATTTCTCTGGAAATAGAGAATAGGGAAATGGGAGGGACCACGGTCCAGGTGGGAGGGAGGAGTGTGGGGCCTCCAGGTGTAGGGAGAGAGATGGGCAAGGGAGCCTACCACAACCTCAGCAGGAGGTAGGTTCCAGCTTCTGGCAACTGCCCTGTAGGGATTACTCCAAGTAAAGCACAAGCTGAGACCAGGGGTTGGCAGGGCAGCACCTATGTGTGGTGAACAGTCAGAAGGTCAAGCAATATTTGAGTCTAGCAAATTCCTGATAGAAGAACTTGTTGTATACCTTACAGAGAACTGTTTAGACAGGGGACAAAGTAATCAGGCTGAAACCAGCCTCCTTTAGGGTACAGGTAAAATCAAGACTTCTTGCTTCTTGGAGAAGCAATTGGAGAAGCAATTTTGCTAGCAGCTCTCCCAAAACAAGTTATCTTCTACCTTCATTGCTGTTGCCATCAGGCTGTGAAGCTGTCTGCTTTACCTCCATTTCAGTTCCTCTCAGTTTGTCTCTCAAATATTTTATGTACAAAGATTTGATGACGCTAGAAGCACACAGTTCACATCAAGTATAGTCTTGCTTGTTTTTATAGCCACAGATAACAATCTCACTCCAAAGAGTGGAAACATTATTTCTGACTAATCAGGTCACACAAGATAACTTGCAAGCTACATTCATTATGCAGTGATTACTATTAAGCATTGCCCCATATGGAGAATACATTCAGCAAACTCACTCAATCCTTTTAATTGTGCCTATAAAAGTGTGTAATGTCCTCATATAGTTGATGCATTGCCATGACCATGGTGCTCTGAAGGAGAGAGATGCTATTCTTACACACTGCTAATTGCCACAATATACCATGGATGTTGCCATAAGTAATAAATTCCTGAAACTACCTCACTGGGATTTGGTCTTCTGCATGTTATACAGCAAAAAATCAACTGAATGGCACCATATATATTTGGGGGAAGAGGCACACTAAATGAATCACATTTTACTTTTCTAATACAAAAAGGCTTGCAGAAAATACTGCTTAGCACTGCAATACTGTCTCCCTCACTTGCGTCATGTATTTTTGCAGATAAACCCTGCCTGTCTGTTTAGCAGGGTTTCAACATTTCTAGACAGGCACTGCAAGATTGAATCAAAAGGGCTGAGTCCTTCCAAAGTTCCTAGATCACTTCCTCTATGCTTGGATTCTGTGATTGCTTTTCCTCTTAGATGCATGAAAAATCACAATTCTTTAAAAACTTTCTGCCTGTCATGTTGTTTGCTCTCATAACTCCAAACTGATAAAATAAATATTTTCCTTCACTTCTGCATAGAAAGGAAAAAAAAAAATTAAATACCTTCTTTATACCCAAGAAGGCAATTAGTTGCATTCTGTCAGACACAGACACCAATTGTGGGGAAAGAGAAGTACAGTCAGAGGTAACTGACATACAAAGCAACAGATTTATCTTTGTAGAGGCATGTAAAACCACCCCTCACAGTTTTAAAACTCACCATTATATTTTTGACCCTTCAAAGCAGCTTGCACTGAATATCTTTGTTTTGCTTTTTCACTGAGTGGACTCGATTCTGGCATGTTGAAAACTCTTGATTGACCCACTGAGAATGCAGTTTATTCCTGAGAAGACACCATGAAGCTGGACATGTAAAAGAGTTTTGTGACTGGAGTAGTCTTGTAATGCTTGGCAGGAATGGGATTTCTTACCTGGCTGTGGTAGAAATAAGCTGCATGCAAACACTAAATTCTCTCTTTTTTTAATGTTAAATTCTGTTAGAGGGCATACAGTCAGTTTTGATAGATAATTTTTTAATATGCTCCCTTTTCCTCACTTTTTTTTCCTGCAGGTAGACACACACACACAAAACCAAAACAGGAAAACATGACAAATTGATTGCATGACAACAGATTTATCTCCCTGGCTTCTTGTAATCATGTGAAAGTCATCTTAATGAGAAAACACATACATCCAGCCACACCTTGCATTTTGCATAATCATATGTTGGAGTTTTCATAAATTTGTGTGCTCATGCTTATTTCCCCCTCTTCATACTGCTTTCCTCAGCATTTGCACCTTGGTGAGGACGTACAGGACACTGGCTGCTGGACTCTTTTCAGACCCCAGAGGCCCTTTCAGTCTGGGGGTCCAAGCCCACCTGCAGCAGTACCACACACGGACAGCACTGCCCTCAGCCTCTCCTGGAGCTCTCACCTCCAAAGCCTCTCTGCAAGCTCTACACGTGCTTGTACCTTTGCTGCCAAAACCCTTCCAAGCATGGGTCACTCCCATTCCTTACTCAAGGTTAGGGTGTGCTGATCAGGAGCTATTAATGGCAGCGTGTTAGCCCTGAAGACTGCTGGATATACAGCCAGGGTGAAACCCCACTAGGTTGTCAAGCAGTCAACTGCACCCAGAGGGGGATTTTGGGAGGACACTCTATGAGGACAATTGTACTCTGCTTTCCCTCCCCAAAGAAGCCCTCTGGGTCTCTTATACTGCAGAAAAGTGGCATAAAGTAGAAGAGATGGGCTTGGTAAAAAGCCTGGGACAATGCTTAAAAATGCTAGTGGAAATTCAGGGGAAACCCTGTGCCTTTCACTGTCTTCAGGGATTTCTTCACAACAGAGCTGTTGAGGAAAAGGCAGAGATAACTTCTTCAAGCAAGACTGCCTGCAAGCTTTTTGTGACCATTCCCATTCAAGGAGACAAGAGAGATGCAAGTTTTACAGGAATACCTGAGCATGCATTCCAATTTGCTGAGTTCTATTGCTGCTGTTGTGCTAAGCATCCAATTCTCCACCAAAAAGGGGCATTATTTTCATGAGGGTCACAAGACTTAGAGCTCACTTAAGCATGAAAGCAAACAGATTGATAACATGCAGTCCCTGAAGATTTTTCTCAGTGCCTGAAACTAAGGCTCTAATAAAGTAAAACTGGCATTAGAATATGAGTGCTTTTTCTTTAGAATCTCACAAAGTCCTACAGTGCTGGCCCTGCTTAGTTTTCCTCTATGCATCTATGTTAAACATTAGCAAGTTATTTCAATGCTGGGTAGGAAGAGAATGAGGCATCCTTGTACAAACAAAAAGTTGTAGGCAGTGTCTGTACTACACAGCTTGAAATAGAGGTAGGTCAGATAAAAATGGGGTAAGGAACGAGGTATAATGCATAAGCAATGAGGTTCACAGGAACGATGGCAAAAGTTAGGATGCTTGCTCCACAGGTGTTCTTCCCCTCTTTTCTGAAGGGTTGAATTAGAAAGAAATCAGATAAACAGAAAGCAAATTGTGAAATAAGGATGACTAAATAGGAAAGGTGAAAAAAAGGAAAAGAACAGATCAGCAAATGAGTGATACAGAGGTAAAACAACCGTGACAGAGGCAGCACACAGCAGAGAAAGAGTGACACAAAACTGAAACATTTTCCAAGAATCCATAAAACCTTGCTTTGGTTGTTCTCATCAGATGGAGTCTCACACTGGCTTCTTCTGGCAGTTTTTCTGTAACAGTGGTGAAGGGAGAAGACCACCACCCAGGTCTTTTTGCCCTAAAAATTATGTCTATGTGTGCTGAGGAAAGACAGATGGTAGACTGAGATGGCTCAGTTGTGGGTGAGGGTATATAGACCTATAAATCATATAAAACTTTGTATCAGTTTACTCTGCAAAGTTGTGCATAAAAGACAACTAAGTTAAAAATAAATAAAAACCTACTTCACACATCAAAGGATGGTGGGAACATTATGGCTTTTAAATAAATTTTTAAAAACCCCATTGGATATTAACCAATTGACTAAAATTTCCATGTTGGAAAGTAGATAACAGACCTTTGGGGAGGTTAGTAGCCTGACAGAGGCTGGGAGAACTGGCAGCCTGGAAAGCTTTCAGGCTCTGTGAGCTCCTTTGCCTCAGGATACCCATGACGTTGAGCCCAGGATATCCTGTTAAGCCAAACAAATAATTTGACCAGTTATGAGAGAAGGGAGCCAAAAAGGAACCCAGCTGGCAACACATCACATTTCTGCTTCTTCATCCATTTTAATTTTTGCTTCCTGCTCTTTTTCTGTTCTCCTCATTTTTTATGTGCCTCTTAAGGAACATGTTTAGCCTTACTGTCCAAGATTAAATCTTATTCCAACAGACCTGTGAACCCAGGAGATGAAATGATCGGAAAAAACCCCAACGAAAACCCCTTTTCTTCGGTGGGATTAGTACATATTATGCAATGGCTGAACTGACTGTGCTATGCCTTTGCTTTTCTTCAGCCTTTCACTGCAGATAAATGCAAAATCTTTGAAAATCTGAAATACTGTCTTTGGAAATATTTGAAATCTCTGGTACCAGACCAGGAAGGCTGCACAGTCATGGCGCTCTCCAGCATTAGTTAGTCTTCTCTAGACAGGTCACGCTATGCAATACTGACATGGCCCAAATGTCAGCTCAAAGAAAAGATCCCTTTGCTACCTGCACTTTCCTTTTCTCTGCCTCTCTTCCAAGTGTTTTATCTCTTCTTGTCAAAACCAAACACCAAAACCCTGAGTATTAAGAGTCACTCCACACTCCTAAAATAAATCTTTTACCATCTTCATCACTATCTGAAAGCTATTGCACATCCATTACTAAGCAAAAAAAAATCCCATAAGGTGGTAAGAAAAAAAGAGGTATTGTTTAAATGAAAGCTCAGGTCATAGTTCTTCCTTTGACTCCTGACTTGACTTTGACTCCTGTATCTTCCTCAAAAGATTCAAGGAATTTGTAGTGGTGGTTGTTGATGATGTGAGGAAGCAGCTCTCTCCAGCCTGACTGGAGAGCACCATGCTCAATCCGTACACAAGTCTGCTGCCATGCAGCCATCTGGACTGCACTCCCACCCTGACACCTGAGAAACACCCCAAAATCCAGATTCTTTGCATTGTAGCTCGATGTCTGGATAGTCTGCCCACAAGAGAGGGAAGCCTGCAATGTTTCAGGCAGTCACAACCATCCTTTTGTTGGATTGGGGCCCAGTGCCAGGATTTGTGCTATCTTCTGCTGGCATGGACCAACATTTGAATCCAACCCTTGATATTTAATTAAGAACAGTATTTGGAGCATCTGTTTGCAAAAGCAGTCAGAGTGTATTCAGATAATGAGCACTTTGCAGCATGTTGTGAGGCCATGCATTTTATTATTTAGAGCTTTCTTGGAACTAAATGCCCTGCAAATACACACAGGATGAATTTGAAATAGAGTCTAAATGTTCTTTCTTCTTCTGACCCCCAACACAGTAATGACTGTATGGAAAAGGACACTGCAGAATCACAGAGAAAACGTCTTGTGGGCCATCTGATAAACCTAAAATTAGAGCACTAGTTTATCTAACAAATTGGCTCAGGAAGTTAAATCACTTAAGAAGAACAAAAAAGCATAGTTGGAAGGATGCCAGAGCAGTAAGAAACAAAAAACATAGTGTGAATTATCCTGCCTTATTCATTATCAGAGCTTTGATTTGGTGCGTTTTTTTTCTGAGAAGTGAATGATTCTTCTTCAAACTACAAGAACATAATTACTGATCTACCCAGTGAATATAATGCTTCACACTATGAAAGTCCTACAGAAATGAAATGAGAGTTATTTCAAAGTACAGGACATTAAACTCACACATTGTAGAATAATAGAACGGTCTCATCTAGATTTTGTTTCTGATTATAGCTTTTGCTGAGCAACAGAACCTGATGGACTTGTCATCAACCCCAGAATCAGAAAATGCTGGTTAGTAGCTGAGTAAACCCTGCTTACTCCCTTAAATAGCTATTAGTGAATGCACTTTGACATGTAACTTTGATTCTTACACTCATTCTTTGGGAAATTGTGATGGGGACCTTTTTCTTGTGCTACAATGCATAACAAAAATGAGGAGCTGGTGAATAAGGTAAAAAAAATCTGACAGATGAGATGTAAAAACGTTAAATGCTTTCAGACAGGACTTTCAAGAAGAGGGTGTGATGATAAACAAGAGATGCAGTAACATTTTTGTTAATGATAATGGACAACCCATGATGGGAGTTTAATGACTTCATTTTATCAGAGGCTTTTATGTTCCAAGCTGGTCTCTTCCACAAGGCTGGCAGCTCTTTTGACGTGCTGAGGGAAATCCAATCTGCAAAGACCAACCATTTACAGAATAGAGCGTTGATGAGGTGCAGAAACAAAAAAATGCAGAAAGACAGGATATAATGACTCCAGCTGCATGGGTAGGTAGGAGGAGGGAGGGGGAGCCATTATCCAAATACAGTTTATCACAAGGGACAGAATGGAAGTAGAGGGCCAGACCTCTTGGGAAAGACAACCCAGGAAGGTAACCGCAGGCAGGAGAGTATGGGGCTGGCAAGTTTTTGGGAACATTGAGAAGGGCTCTTTGTGCACTGATGTCTGAGCACCACCTGAGTTCCTGTTCTCTACAAGGATTGCATGCAGCGACAGCAAGGGACCGCTCCAGTGGCTGCACTGCATCCTCAGCCTCCTCCAGGAGCAGGGGGAAGGCTGATAAACTATGGTAGAGCCTTTCTTTCCGTCAATAAATTACAGGCTGGGATGTGGCATGTAAAGTGCTCCATAGGAAGGAGGATGAGAGATCTTTATTTTCAATTATATGGAAATGCACACAGCAGTTTTCTTATTTAAACTGGCATACATTCATGGAGGTGGAGGCACGGGAAATTGAACTCCCATTAAAAGTGGCAGAGTACTTCTTTTCAAGGAAAATACATGAAGATGAGAAGTCAGATGAAGTAGGTTGTTCTTGGAGTTCAGGGATCAGCAACATGTAGAGCAGCTCTTCCTAGGCCTAGATTTCATCTGAGGTTCTTGTTTTCCTGTATCTGAGAGACCAAAGAAAGCACCAGCTCAGCATGTTCATATGTAGGCATTCCCTTTTGCATGCCACTGGTCTGTATTCATGGTTTAATGCCAGGGAAACACTCCCTTGCACATAAGGAACTATTTTCTACCATAACATAGGTATCTGGGAATATAACTTCACGCTCCTTTCTCCTCTGCATGGCTTGAAAGCTGAATTTACTGTCAAGGTTAAACTGCTTCTTCTTTAAGCAAATCATCATCTGTGCTAAAAATTAGCTTCATTATGATGCAATGTCAGTATTAGACCTTTTTATTACTATTAAAGTTATTTGCTTACCATTTGTATTTTACTTACATGGGCAATTAAACTATTTCTGCTACTTAATTTGTTTCCAATTGGTTTAATTCCATGATGTGAAATAGCATAACAGCATGTTATTTAAGGGTACACATTATGAAATAGTGGAAGAAAGTTCATACATTATTTAAGGATTTGTAAAAAATAGCTCTCTTAATGTAATAAAACTTTTTCTTTTTTTTTTTTTTTTTTTTTTTGGCATAAGCAAGCCTCTCAGTGACCCTGTAGGCTACAGAAATGAAACTACTGCTGGGCATCTAGCCTCTAACCTTTGAAACATTGAAATAAAACACATGGTTCCCAGTAACAGGGCTCTTGAAAACACCCAAATTTCTTGAGCTAGATCACACCACTGTTTTATAACTAAGAAACAAATGATAATAAAACGATGGATGCAGTGTTCCACTCCTCAGAAAACTTCTAATCCCACGTGCTCATGTGTCCCCTGACTAATGTGGTTTTGATAGGGGAATTACTGCTGCTGGACAATATAACTATAGAAAAGCTTTCCAATATGATGAGTCTCAGACTCACAGCAGTGAGGGCTGGAAAGGAGTCCGAGAGCTCATCTAGTTCATCCTTTTGCCTTGTGGCAGAGCCAGCCAGACCTTTCCCACATCCAGCAGATGTTACTAAGGCCACTTTCTGGTGATAAATGCACAGCCCCTCCAGGCCTCCTAGTCCTGTCTTCAACCAGCCTTTACAGTTAAACCCTTTTTCTCCTAACACGTAACCCAAGTCTTCCTTGTTGCATATGAAGCCCTTTAGGTCTCATCCTCTCCACAGGGAATATTCTGATAAACAGTACTTCATTCCACTTCTCCAACCACTTATACATTTCAAGAGGCATCACATTCCCCCTCTAATTCTTCTCCTTGCTTGACAAGATACTTCCAATTCTTTTAACCTGTGCTTATGAAGCACAGTGTCTGATAACAGAGGGTTATATGTTGCTCTCATCCGCCAGATCCATCCTCTCCTCAGCCTGTTCTCCCACCACTCAAGTTCGACTTTTCTATTAAATTTGTGAGATATTTTAATTAGAAATGGTGCATGTTAATTAGTTGATTGCAATTCTTGTGGTATGTAAACAATGTAAATTATGAAATAGAAGTGATTATATGCAAAACACCTCTTTCTTGGTTCACTTGATAATGGAACCTACCCCATGGTGTCCAGTTTTTACTATTTGCACAGAAAGAATATGCTGTTACTTCAATACTTGAATTCCTGGGGCTTCTGATGACTGTAAATTTTTGTTTTCTCTCCTTTTGTCAGGGCAGATAGCACCATCATCCTCCAAGTGTAATATCCCAGTGATGACCTGCTGAAATAGATCTGAAGATTCAAAACCTATTCAAATTTATAATTCTTCTAATGTCAAAAAATATTTTATCTCATTCACAAAAACTGAGATGAGAAATAAGATATTTAATGTAAACTAGCCTGTAATATACTCACTTGAAAGAGGTTTCCCACGTGTATTCTCATAGAATCAATCATAGAATCCCTTAGGTTGGTTTTTCTGTATTGCATCTTACTGCAAGCATTTAGTGTAAGAGAAAAGCAGACAGTTTTTTCAGTAGATGTCTAAAAATAAAATCCATTTGGGTTCTTATGTTGAAAGATTCTGAATCTTCATGCAACTTCTTAGAAATATTAAAGAATCTGGACCCTAGTGGGATATTTCCGAGTGCTGAGCTGCCTAATTTCATGAGAATCAAGAGGAGCATGGTGGCTAAATACTTAGGCATTTTGGAAAGTCTCTTCAGCACCTGTCAGTGGTCAGGGCAAATGTCCAATGCCATTCTTCGAGCAATTAAACTGTTTTGGTTCTGCTCAGTGAGATGAAAGGGCAAAGGACCAGAAGAGTTTTCTTAATGATTTCTTATGCCTCGAAGGAGCATTTGGCCCAGTACTGTTTTGTTTTTTTTCCAGAACTCAGCAATACACTATACCTCACTTGGCAGATTCCAGAGAATTACTAAAAAATTCATAACCCAGAAACATAAAAATGTAAACAGTAATGCTGAATGCTGCACTATGCATGAAAATAACTGATGCCAATTCTAAATGTATAATGTTAATCAACGTAACTAGATTTGCAGACACTAAAATGACATCTTTGTCTTTCTTCCAGCATGGGAAAATGAAACTGCAAGAGGCAAAACCATCACAGCAGAAAACAAACTCAGTGTTGAAATTGGTCAGTAGTGCTTTCAACAGTTGCTTGCTTAATTGTTTCTTGTTTTCCTTGTGCTGCTGCCAAGAACAAAGGTCATATGTAATGACTGCCTAAATCATTTGCAATATTTTTTAGACTTGCCCTAGAGGTGGCTGATGTGGATCCTTTTGTACTTGCTAGGAAAGTCTCATATGGATTACCCTGTTAAAGAAACATTATCCTTCTAAAGTGATTCAAATCCCTTCACATCCTCCAAAATACACACTTCTTCTTTTCTGTTTCATGTCAAATGCTGTAGTGACAGCTCAAACAAGGCAACACTGTTTGTTTCAAGATTATAGAGCACTCAGGACATCCACATCATCTTTGAAGTAAATTTTTGAAGCCATCATCCTCTGCCAAACCAAGAAGAATATGTGTCATCATAGCATCGTTGTAATGACATGACCTTAGCCAAGAGTCAGAGACAATAGCAAAAACTGAGGACCAAAGTCTTCTCTGTTTTGTCCCTCAAGTAGAAATTGTCATGGCTCCATCACTTAGAAGTAATGGTAACCACTTAGTAAGTGGTTTACCATCTCTGGTCTAGAAAGTGAAATCCAATACAATCTCTTTTTTTTTAATGACAGTACACTCCTGGTATTTACACACCCTTCTCTTCTTGCTTTATTATGGGCCAGTAGTTGGGCAGTAGACAAAAGGAAAGTATGTTGTAACAAAGCACTTCATGGTGAAGTGGAAACAAAAGAAAGAATAGAAGAAAATGGAATATTAATTTCATAATATCAAGGACAGTCTGAGACAGACTGTTAGGTTCTCCCATCAGGCCCAAAACTGGGGCACATGTGCCATGTTGATGAAGGTTGGCAGTGGAAAGCACTGGGGCTCAAGGTAATGAATTTCATTCCACCTGAGGGACCTAGGTCCTATTACAAAAGTGACCCTGTACTTTCTGTATTTTCAAAAATACCTCAGTAGGACAGAGAGTCATCACAGAGGTAATGCCGACACCAGCATTACACTGATACCAAAGCAGTTCAGAGTTTCCTTCTGTTCTCTTCTCCCATCAATAAAGGTGTTCCTGCCCCAGAGAATAAATGGGAGTCACACATTTTTTAATGTTTCTTTGAAAACTGATCCTTGAAAACACAGATTAACTACTTCAGTCTCTCTTGCTGATTAAAATACAGTGTTTAATGTTTAGTGCATGATGGTTACTTTCCAACACTGCTGGAGTCTGCCCTTGCTATCTCTGAAGTCCACAGCATCACAGCACCATAGAATCACAGAATCATAGAATAGGCTGTGTTGGAAGAGACCCATCAGGATCATGGAGTCCAGCTCCTGGGCCTGCACAAGACACCCCAAAAATTACACCATGTGCCTGAGAGTGTTGTCCAAGTGCTTCTTGAACTCTGTCAGGCTTGGTGCTGTGACCACTTCCCTGGAGAGATGTTCCAGTGTCCAACCTCCCTCGGGGTGAAGAACCTTTGCCTGATATCCAACTTAAACCAACCCGGACCCAGCTTCATGCCATTGCCTCAAGTCCGGGCACTGATCACAAGAGTGAAGAGATCAATGTCTGCCCCTCCTGTTCCCCTTGTGAGGATGTTGAAGACCACAATGGGGTCTCTCCTCAGTCTCCTCCAGGCCAAACAGACCAAGTGACCTCATAAGGCCTCCCTGCTCAGTGATCCTGATGGGTCCCTTCCAAATCTGCATATTCCATGATTGTATGATTCACTGTCCTCATGGCCCTCCTTTGGACACTCTCTAATAGTTTAATGTCATTTTATATTGTGGCACCCAAAACTGTCCCCAGCACTCGAGGTGAGGCCCCCCCAGTGCAGAGCAGAGTGGGGCAATCCCCTCCCTTGCCTGGCTGGTGATGCTGTGCCTGATGCCCCCCAGGACACACTTGGCCCTCCTGGCTGCCAGGGCACTGCTGACTCGTGTTCAACTTGCCATCCACCAGAGCCCCCAGGGCCCTTTCCACAGTGCTTTTCTCTGGCCTCTTGTTCCCTGGTCTATACACACAACCAAGACTGCCCCGTGCCGGATGCAGAATCCAGCCTTTCCCTTGTTGAACTTCATCTGGCTGGTGATTTCCTACCTCTCTAATTAGTCAAGGTCTCTCTGCAGGGCCTCTCTGCCTTCAAGGGAGTCTATAGCTTCTCCCAATTTAGTGTCATCAACAAACTTTGGGTCCTGTGTCCAAGTCATTAATGAAGATGTTGAAGAGAAGTGGGTAGAGGATGGAGCCCTGGGGAACCCCACCAACAGAACACCAGCCTGATGTCACCCCATTTCCTATAACTCTTTGTGCCCGACCCATGAGCCAGTTGCTCACCCATTGCATAACACTGTTATCCAGCTATGTGCTGGACATTTTGTCCAGAAGGATACTGTAAGAGGCAGTTTCAAAAGCTTTGCTGAAATCCAAAAAGATTACATCTACTGGTTTATGAGGTAATCTAAGTGGAAAGGGACCTTTGGAGGGCTCCTGTCCAACCTTCTCACAAGGCAGGGTCCACTGTGAGTGTAGACCAGAGTCCTCAGGGCTTTGAACAGTCTGGTTTTTTTAAAACCTCCAAGGACACAGACTGTACAATCTCTCGGGGCAACACTTTCCCATCCTCAATTTGCCTCAGGATGTTTATGTCCAGTCAGAGCATCTCCTCTTTCAAGCTACGCTTGTTTTCTCACATGCCCTTGCCATGCACCACTGTGAAAACCCTGGTTCTGTCTCCTCAAAAACCTCCTCATAGGCACTGGAATTAAATGATGTGCAAAAGCAGAAGTAAATCCTAAATACGCTACAGTTTGTCCAAAGTAAGATCAGACCTTTGTATCGGTGTCTTTCCCATTTCCTCTCCTTCTCGATGCTGACTGAGCGTTAGTTCCCTATCCGTCCCCAGCACGCTGATCCAGCGAGGTGTGACAAACACGGGTTCAGCTGCAAGGACACCTGTGCAGAGGACCACTGACTTAAGACAAACTTTCATATGCGTAAACAGTCTCTCCGAAATATGAGTGGCTACAGTGTCGCATCTTCATACACATCTTCGGTATCATTCTTGGCTTGGAGCTAGGATTAACCATCCATTATCTCTCAGTCAAAAAAAGCTGGAAACTAAAGTTGAATTTGTGTTTTAAATGCAAACTGATATTCTGAAATCATTCCTTGGCCCGGGCGTATGTGCTGGTAACACATTAACCAATGTGAGAACTGGTAACACTGCATCTATACCTAGGCATGTGCTTTCAGACCTTGCCAGACAGAGGGAAGAGAGAACAGCTAAGCCTTGCATATGCTCCCTGTTTCCCTCAACAAGACCATAAACCAGCAAATTGTTACACTAACCTTGACTTGCATATCGAGACATTCCATTGAAATGATACGCTGTAAGCTTGTGATTAGCTATCAACAGATTGTCACTTAAATGTCATCCTTAGTGAGTTATTTAAGATGAAATAAATTTAGCAGAGAATCAAGCCACACCGGGGGAAGTTTAGCTTGTAGAAATTTGCTGTCCTATTAGGTCTGAGCCACACTCATTTTTAGTAGTGTTTAATGACATGGGTAAAACTTACCCACATTTTGAATGATGGAGACACAGCAAATGTTAATAATGATTTAATTAGTCATTTGTAGTGACAGTAAAAATATCCACAATTACTCTTACTAAGCCCAAACTGGAAGACTGCCTTTCATTCCCAAGGGAACAGGCACACTACCAGATCATGGGAATTAGGAAGAATGTGCATCCTGAGTGCATTCCACTTTTGTTCATTATTAATGCATTTTTCATCCTCAAAAAGCATGACAAGAGATCCAAGTGCAAGAGGAAGGCATGGGGGAGAGAGAGAGAGAGACTGTCAGTGTATGCACTTGCACTTACTAGCACTAGCCTGGCACCTCCTAACACACAGCCATAAACTCTACTGGTAATAAATAGTGTGAATCCTCAATCCAGAATTTGAAGTTTTACTTATAGGGGGCTCCTCTGAAGTTTGTTGTACTGTTTTCAGCAATGTCTAGTCTGCCAAGGAATGGCTTGCTTATTTCACATCTTTTTTCTTGGGTGCTGCCGTATCAAATTCCAGGTCCTTCTCACCCACGGCAGAGCACGTTTCTATTTCAAGGGGCATTAGTATTTCAGAAAAAACCAAAATTGTGGTAACACCTGGTGGCAGCAGTGAGTAGCAAGGAAGGAACGATGAAATCGATACTCAGGCTTCAAGGAGCATAAGGTATGGGCAAATTCCATACAACTGTCGAGTTTTCCACGTGCCCATCTGTATATTTCTGCATTCTTTATGTGTATCTTTGCAAGTCCAGGTGTGACTACGAGGTTTTTCTGGGGGCATTTTATCCCACAATGTGTGTGTATCCGAATGCTTCCAACGAGCAGTTCAGATAGACAGGAACCAGATGATCCTCAGGAACACAGAAGCAATGCAACACTTCTTAGCTGTTGCTGCTTAGCCTGCTCCTCAAGCCTAGGTTGCAGCAACTGCTCTTATAATATCTAATGCCAGCTCAGGGCTGAGGATGGGACGCTGAAGCCAACAGTGAAATGCAGAGAGAAGGGTGTGCCTTGCTATTCTGGGGTGTCAGGTCCTTGCTCCTCTTCTCCTAGAGTACTGAGAAGAAGGCAAATCTAATTAAGTTCAAGTAGAGCTGTATGTAAAAAATAAATAATAATATAGAACCAGTTCAGCAAATAATAACTGTTTAATGTTTTCATAATTTTTCTTGGAGAAAAAGAAATATTAGTTACCTGAATATTGTCAGTATAGTCAGCACTATGTGGCAATGTCAGTGTCAGGAGACTTAATTTTGGAAATTACTTTGTGTTTGGGACATCTGAGCAGCCTAAAGATCAAGTATCATAGCACATCTCTGGGCTCTGACTCAAGAAAAGGCACAGTGTCAGGAAACATGACGAGATTAGTATTTCTACCTCATTTTGGGACCTGCGAAGCTACATTTTCAAATGACAGGCTGCAAATGGCAAGGGTTTAGGAGCTGCTTCATGAATTCATCTGCAGGCTGTGGAGCAGGGGGGGAGCAGGTGACTCCTGTGAGCTGAAGGACCTCCCCACCACAGGCTGCCTTTGCTCTCCAGCCAGTGCCCTGGGAAGTCAGGGAGGAACACTGGCATGGATTTGCAGGCAGGCCAAGGAATGAGTCTATCCCCAGAAAAGCTGCCAGCCATTAACTACAACAGTAATTCCAAGCATCCCTCACCTGTCATGGAATTAGTGTCATTAGTGAGATGTCCCTTCAAAGGCAGATGAGAGGATGGGAAAACATGACAGTGTATTATTGTTTTATAAACTAAGCAAAAGGTTAACATTTGTATGTTTTCACTGCTTTCACGAAAATGTTATGGACTGCGATTTTCATGATCCACAAAGCGATGACAGAATTGAAGGCAGATGCACTTGCAGCAACGCTGATTTCAAAGCTGTTTCCCTGAGACTGTAGTATTTGTAATAAGTGTGCATGAAGAAGGGATGAAGCGCTGTTGAAACACAGCAGTCCTGAAACCACAGGTGTGCTGATAGGATTTAAATGTGGAAAAAAATAGTCAGGCAGGACTTTCCACTGATGCAAGAAGTAATAGCCCAATAATGTAGACTGGTCAGCCCTTCATTGCCATTTTCTTTATCCTGACTAATCATGTGTGAAAGCTCTTACTCCTGATGAATCCATATTCCTGTCTGTGTCTTCTCATGATCTGTATTAACTACTCCCACCACACCCTAAAGGTGTCCTCAGCAGGATTTTACAGAGGCCTTAATGCTGTTGTTCACACAGGCTGATTGGTACCTCGGCCTGCGCTGTGCTGCAGAGATGATTATAACATTGCCAGGCTGTAAAGACAAAGGGAGGGAGGACATTTTAACACACAGACTTTGAACCCCCCACTTGCTGCCTGGGAAGAAGAGTCATCCTTGCCACAGTAGGGCTGTGTGAGAGAACTTCAGAGAGGAAAAGAGACACCACACGTGACTGGTCCTGCCTGAGACCGAAGAAATGCCTTGCCAAGGCATGAGTATTTCTGGGAGAGATCTTATCAGCCCGAATAAGGAAATGGAGACGAGATGTTAAGGATGTGTCTTGGTTTTTCTCAGGGGCATCTTGAGCTTTTGTTAGCCGCTATGTTTCCGAGAGCCTGCTCCTCAGGATGGAGCATTGCCTTGGAGGGAAACAGGGAGCAAGAAAGGAGGGCAATGTAAATATTATTTGCATTAGGCTTGCATCTTCTGGAGATGTGAATACAGGACAAGTAGAAAAGTGAACAAAAAAAACCAAAACAGATTTTCTACAGTTACTTGTTGTTTTCTTTGTGTTCTTAGCAGGATTAGGTTTGGGGAACGTGTGGCATCACCTCCACCATGCAGCAAATTTCAGTATTCTATGTGGTTGTATGCTACAAAAATTCAGTTGCTGAGTGTGACAGTAGTTTTACAGAGGATGGCAGGAACCACGGGCCCATTGCAGTTTCATTAGCATAATTGGCATCCGCACTTATATGGATTCAGCATTACTGAAGCAGTTTCAAAGGGACTGATTATGTGCTGTATTCCTTGGAGCAGTGTTTTAGCTGGAGATCCCACTGGGATGGAGCAGACATGAAAAAGAGCCCTAAATTTTATAGTGCTGTGTCAGTATTACTACAAGAAAAGTGTAGTAACTGAAATAAATTTATCACACACAGGCAATTACCAGCTTAATGGATTTACATTGTTCTTTTAGATTTATCTTGATCAGTTCTCTGTTATAGCTTGCCTTGATCACCTAATAGGTTTGCTCTTTCCCTAGAAACTGAAAACAGTGTTTTCTGTTACATTTGCATGCAAAATGTAGTCACTCGCTTTGTGATCTAGAAAATAAGGTGTAGCAGTGCTCTAACAGCATTAAACTACGTGTTTCTGCTAGCAGCAGATTGCTCAGAGTTTTTTCTTTTCCTTTTTGAAGCAGATGTTGAAATGTAACTGCACAGCCAGCAGGGCAAAACCAGCAAGTAGGGTACAACATCATGCACTTGCTTGTCCCTGAGTCTGAGGATAGAGACTAGAACAGCCAAAAAATTTCTGATGATGGCAACACTTGCTGAGAGCTCCAACCTGTACTTGGACATTGCTCAAGTTTCAAGGATGTCCCAGCTACCTTACCAGCTCTTACTCCAGCCAGTCTTGCACTGCAACATAATATCATCAGGATTCCATGCTTCTTCCTTTTTCTTTTTTTTTTTACCCTGGATGTGCCAGAAAGTGGGTGTACTTCTCCAGGATAATTTTGCACTGGAAGTCTAGTGCAAAGATGCTGAAGAGGGTTAACAGACCTGACTTGTACTTTTTTTTTTTTGGAAGCCATTTCAGTTGTTAGATAAATATAACAAATTTTTTTAACCTATATATATATATTTATATATACACTAATATATGGGCTATGCAGATTTAACATCATAAAAAAGTGTGTGTATTATGCAATAAGAAAGAGTGAAATGATGGAAAATTATGGTTTTGCTCGTGTTACAGTATGTGTACCTGCAGCTGTGCACAACAAGTGAGACCCTATGGCTGCCAGCTCCCCTGCCCAGGTGGGGACAATGACAACCTACGGACGGTTTACAAGGACAGAAGCTAATCCAGTGCTGACTTACGCTTCCACAGGTAGTAAGGAACCCAGGTTCTCATTCCGGAGGGCAGCTGTGACATCTTTCTGGAGAAAGGTCTCCAACACCAGGTCCCTGCCATTCAATTACCCAAGAATTTCAGGGATCTGTCCTGAAGTCTTGGGGCTTAGTGGCTAAAGGATTCTAGATTTGCCATGTGCTACAAATGAAGCAATGGATATGATAGCAATGGAGAGCCAATAGTTTTTTAGATAGTCCTGAGTCTCTTGCCATCCCAAGTTAATTTACTCCTTCCCATACCTTGACCGTGCAATTAAATGATTTGAATATTATGTTTTCAAATTAAGGGGTTTGTGTTTTCTTCTTAACCCAAAGGGGATCAGAACACTGAGTGTCAATATTAAATATAATCACGGAAAATACCACAGGTTCCCTTAAATTGTCTTCGGGACATGGAGGAGAAAATTGTTTTCTCTGTTTTATTCCTTAGACTGCTGTGGGAGACAGCAAAGAAAGCATCACATATTTCTTTTGATATATCCTAGAGAGTAAGCTGTGTGGTGCTGTAAAACACTGTTAAATGCAAATATATTTTGGGAAGGATGATTAGACTTAATAAGGGTATTTAAAAACAGCACTAAATATGTCAGTGTGAATACAAATAGAATAGTTCTGTTATTTTTAAATTAAACTGATATAAGAATTTACTTTTTTTTTTTTTTTTCCCCTTTTGGAAGAAAGGAAAGAAAATCTAGGTTTACATGACAAAAGGGACAGTGAGGATTTTCCTGTTTGCTCTCCAGAGTTTTCTTAAGCCTGATATTTTGAATCAATTAGTTGAACAGCACCTGGATATCTGTGGATCACAAATGAGGAACTAGATACATATGGAACTGATGAGGTGATTAATATCACTTTTCTGTACATTTCCAAGGAAATCTGTTGTGTCCTGCACAAAAGTGTCTGTTTTGATGGGAACAGACACCACCTATCCCACAGCTTCTTTACATGGTTTCAGTAGGAAAAAAAATTACAGTTTCTATCTATGATAGTCATTAAAAATCACATTTAACAAGGAACAAAGGGCTTTAGGTCAAGCTGTGAATGCCCAGAGACATCCCAGCCTTGCTAACAGGATGTGCTTTCACACGTGCATCTGGCAGCAGCCAGTGGAAGCAGTCCCAGACTCCCACCCCCCTCTCCCAGCCCCGTGCCATCCTTGACCATGTCTGGTAGGATTATTTCTGTGACTGTGCAATGAGCTGGCTCAGTGGACAGGTCTTAGTTAAAGATCATTCAGGGGAAAAAAAAAAAAAAAAAAAATAGAAAGAAAAAAGTTATTTTTCAGCCTGGCTGCCCAGGTAGCAGAAGCAGGTTCTTGGCAGGGCATCCAGGGATGTTCACACCCCCAGCTGCTTGCACCAGCTCCTGTGAAACCACAGCCTCACTGCAAAACTCCTCTGTTGAGGAATAGCAAAGAGTGAGAGGCATGCTGTTAGCTCACTTTATCCACCCTGGTGTTTCTTGACATGGAAAAGCATCAAGCTGGAAAAGGGACTGTGTGATAATGGAAATGAGGGTAGTGCCAGCCCCAAGCATTCAGAAATCCTGAGCTGGGCTGGCAGAAGTCATGAGGTCTTTAAAAATAAGAAAGGCAGTATTTCTTTTAATTCTTGCTGCAGTCTTTTCCTTTAGGGTACATGAGATACTGAATGCACATCTTCTTAGACTTTTCAGAGGGACTAGGTTGATACAATAATAAACCAAGATTTACATATTGCTCAGAAAATATACCCAACCTTTTCTTAGTGGCTCTTTATCTACCTAGCACATCTGACACTTGTGTATCAGAAAACTGAATCTGACCCTGATAACTTAATCAAAACTTACCAGGCTGCTGTGATGGGCATGTGCTGCCTGGGGCTGACCATGATTCCTCACTGCCAGCTCCAGGTGAGCAGTGAGGTCCCTGAGCTGCAGGCACCTGCTGGCACCCAGTGCTGGCAGGTGAGCTCCTGGGCCACTGACCTGCTGGTGTGCCACACACAAAATTTTGGGTCACGTCCTGCTCTGGAGCCTGCCAAGCAAGTTGTCATCAGGAAATAGTTTTCCCCTGCACTCTGCTGATTTAATTTGGCAAATCCTCTGAAGATCAAAACCTCCCATGAACCAGTAAAAGTTTCAGATTATGTATATCTCCTCTTGGGCTTATGGGTGATCAGAGAATGCCCATATGCATTATTTATTATGCAGTTGAAGTGTTTTGACAGAGTTGGAAAATCGGCTACCAGGAGACAGTTCCAGCTCAGCACTGCTGATGGTCTAAGAGAAATCACAAGAATTATTATAATGGGTGAAAATCTGCAGCTCAGCACACGCAGACCTGCCAATACATACACACAGATCTATATCTTACATTGAGACATGCAGTTTTTTACTACCATAATTTAAGTGCCAGCTTTCTTCTTCTCTCCCCTCCAGTGTGTCCTCACACTGCTTGGCCTCATGCAGGCCTGTCCAAAAGCCTACTAAAAGAAAACAAACACTGATTTCAGGTGGATGAATATGTGATTCCCAGCCAAAATCACTTTGCCTGGCACAGTACTTCTGTTTTGCATTGTGAGTCATTCTATGTACCTGTGAACAATGGGCTAAGCAGTCACAGCCTGTTTCATGCAGGATCTGGCCCCATCAGTGCAGAGGGCATTGCTGGGTTCCCATGGTGGGAGGGCAGTGGTGCAGTGTTCTCGGCCCCAAAGATGTAAATGTCTGTACCAGATGTGAGGTGAAGGAGTTTGTGATGGATTTTTCCATGGGGGAGAAGCAATGGTATCAGATGCTAAAGGGACTTTTAGGCTACAATTTACTTGTATTTGTTTGGCACAAGGAGAAGCACAATTCTAGCCAGTCTATTAATAATTAATAATTATTACTATTAATAATCTCTAAGATTATGATAAGATTATTAAACACCAGATACGATCATGCAGTAGAGCTGATCCATTGCTCTCACCAGATGCAGTGCAAGGCTGGCAGTGGCAGTTCTGGGTGGCTGGGGAAGGTGCAATGCAGGCTGCAGCAACCTGTCTTCCTTTTCTCTCCAAAAAGCTGCCAGAGATCTGTGGATGCAGGGTACTTTTTGTTCTGCGATGCTCTGATGGACGTATTTTCTGGAAATGCTAAAAGCATAGCCAGATTCGTTCACCTCGACTTCACTGGTTGCCCCCAACAAAAATGTCTGAGACACCTGAAATCCACCTGGGTGGTCAGCAGCTCTGACCTTTGGCTGGGCAGCGCTGTAGCTGCAACCTCTCCCATACAAACCCCCAGCGGGAGGGACCCTCAGCAGCCTCCTCTGCCCCCATTCAGGCACTCCTGCCGCTTCGCCACGGGTGTCGGCAGTCGTGCAGCCCTGCCCGTGGCAGGGAGTCCACTGAAAACCGATCCAGCCATAGCCTCAGCCCGTCATCACCCCTGCGAGGGCCAGACACAGGTCAGGTTTCCCGGGAGCTGGCACAGCCACCGCTGCTGCCTCGTCCCTGCATCCTGCACCGCCGCCTTAGGCTGGCAGGGCATGATCCCTGGGGCAGAAACTGCATTTTTTTCTACCAAAACGGCCTCTTTGCAGCTGAAAGTGTGTTGCTTTGATGCTTATAGAAAGTTGGGAAAGAAATGACCAGCAGGAAATCTTAGCTGGAACAGTAACGCAAATAGTAATAACACCAATAAAAAGAAAACCTCCACATACAGCCAAATGCCTGCTCTAAATGACAGCAGTAAGGAAATATATGTATTTATATGAGTATAACATATAGTTATGTGTGGGTGGGTGTGTCTGAGCTGTAGTGCAGGGAGGATGCTACCTTGGATCCATGGCAGAACTAACAGCGATTCTTGTCCATGATTCATATTTTGGAGGGTGTTCAACTTAAAACCAACTGTGATGGTAACACAATCCCACAGTATGACCGCAGGACATAATTCTCAGAAACATAATAAGTAAATTTCAGATTATTTTATAGAGTTGGAAAACCTGCAGCTTAGGAACAAAACTACACAGTGTGGGCAGCACTTTCAACACCTGCGCACGTTCCGGTTCACTTACACTAATGGGCATGTGGGCAAATGCAAAGCCTTTCCCTAAATCAACACTGTGTTGCACAGACCAGTCGCCTGCACAGAACCATTGCCAAATATGTTACATGGAACTTTTCCAGTATTTCTGTTAAATTATGCTATTTCAGTGTATGTAAATTTAAATTTAGCAAATTCACCTCATGGCAATGTAGTACTCTACAGTCAGTACTTTAGGGAGTATTTGGTGGTAATGTCTTCAGTAAAAGGGCTTTAATTACCTTCATCCCAATGCTGGCTGATCTGGAGGATATTCTCTCCACTTTTCCAAGGAAAGTATCATACTTTGCTATTTAGAAAATGAAAATACAGGTTATACAGCAAGCCCTACAAGTTAAGAAACTCAGGCTGTGGCACGTAAGGAGGGAGAGCAGTTCACTGGTACAGATTCTGAACAGAAAACACACCATCTGCAGCTTGCTGGAGCTCAGGGCTCAATCTTTGTACCTACCAAAGAAAAAAAACCCCACTGATTCCAGCGCTGCAGTGGCAGACCCAACTATCAAAGAGCTGAAACGCTTTTCTGATTTCATTTGTTGTGGCATATGTTCTAGGGGAGGGCAGGGGGAGCAAGTTATCAAATCCTAATTAATAATGAAGTTGTAGGTATTTTAATGCATTCTCTCTCTGCATGTCAACTGTCAGGTCCAAAGCAGCTCCAGAATCACTACTAATGAAAAATCTCAGACTGAAATATCCATATATTAAGTTCTCTAAGTGCTGTGACTGACAACAGTACTAACCTGTACCTGTACGACTCCATTTCTTTTTAATATTTTATACAAATGGAAATCCTTTAGCATGAGAATGAAGACAACATCATGAAAACAGGAATAAAGTTGTCTATTAAGATGCAAAGATAAATGCAAACTGTTTGCTTCATTTTCTCTTCTTTGAGTTACAAATTTCTTGCTGTCATGAAAAACCTTTTCATCTTTCCTGAAATTCATCACTGTGGCACTCGGTTGACAAATGTATTCATCACAGTAGTGTATTTCCCAGAGATTCCTGTCTTCTGCCTCAAGCACTTTATTCCTTCAGATGATAAAAGTATTCTTCTGAGAAGAGTTTACATACATATCTGTGTGGCTGTAGGCTCACACACACCATCAAAGTACTCAAAAAAAAATCATACTTCCAAGAAAAAAATCAGCTTTAAGGACGGATATTCTTTATGACAGAATCATATTTCCACAACGGCTACGCAGTGATCATCCTTCCACCGTGTTTGGACAGTGAAATGCTCTCTGCTGCAGCAATTAAGGAGCATGCAAGTGTATTTTATGAACTTGAAAGTTTCGTTGGAGATTCTCAACGTGTGGCAATGCAGCAGCATTACTACATTTGGATGTGTAATAGCCATTTACATAAGATGGCATCAGGCAACACATTACTACTGGGTGAGGATACGTGTGTATAGCTACTGCATTTTGGTTTATATAGCTGTCCTGAGGGGAATGAGAGCTGAGAAAGTTGACCATTACTGCAGCAACTGTGGTATTGGAAAAATAAGCTTTTCTTCATCTTCACTTTTCCTTATAGAACACACTATTCCCTTTTTAATGGCACCTACTCCCGGAGTATTGGGTGTGAAAGGGGAACTTGTGAAAGCAGAACCCCAACTTGTCCTCCTTTCTGAGCTCACATTGTGTTACATGTAGCTAATTTTCAGAGGTCTCCTTTCCACTGGAATTTGGCTAGTTGAAAAAATGTCTTTGCCCTTGTTTCCCCACCCCTACCCTGGTGACCACTGCAGTGCTTTATAGCCAAATACGTAAACTATACACTGGAATCACTTTCCCACAATTGAAACCAAACCACTCTGAAAGCCAAAACCAGAGGATATAGTCAATAAGGGATCTTTATCTCACTAGGAGAGGACATTTATCTACGCAGAAATCCTGTTCTCTAAACAGGCAGCTGGTTGCAATATTAGAATTATATCATCCACCATCAGAAAGCCAGGGGTTTGGATGCCCAGACATTTTTCATTCAGAAGTCAGATCCTCTGTTTTGCTTCTCACATGAAAATCAGCATTTCCATTTTAATACTTTCACTACTTCCACTTAATACATTGCTAGAGCACTGGTGAAATGCATTTCAACAAAATATCCCTGTGTAGCAGGTGAAACCTCCCAACAAGACTTTTATGGTGCATAAAGCTTTGAGCTAGCCAAAGTGACTGACCAAAACTCATTCTCTCCTATGCTTCACTTTGGGTGTTAGTCTTTGAAGAAGTGGTCAAGCCAGAAAAAATAATTTGCAAAATCACATCCCACTGGAGTTTCCAGTTAGTCAATACTGTCCACTCTGATGTACAATGAGCCTGAAAAAAAACCCCAACATTTTGAGGCATTTGGTTATTTATATAAACAAAGCAGAGTATTTTGTTAAATAAATATAAGTAAAATATTTTATTTTGTTTCTATAAAGAAATATGTAACAAAATATTCTAGTCTATAAACACTAGTTCAAGGTAAGCTGATGTGAGAATATATAAGGGTGATATTCACTGTGTTTTAAGAAGGAGTCATCTTGGGGTGTGCTAATACCAGAAAATATGTTCTGTTTTTCTTTCTCTTTCCATGTCTCAGGTAAGTTTAAAGATACAATTTATTTCTTTAATGGTTATTATATTCATTTTGGCTTTACAGCTACTCAGAACTGATGTTTTTTTAAGATCGCATTCCCAAAAGCATACAATTTCTTTTCACTAATGCTTGGACAGTTTGGAGACATTAAAAAAAGAAATCATAAGAAGGTTTTGGACAAAATTCTCCTCTGTGTCAGCCCAGACCCCAGGGTCCCTTGTACCTTTTTTATGCCTCTTTGAGACTACCTTGCCGAAGAAGATAAACTTAATTTATGGGGAAAAAAAGTTGCATGTTGTTCAAACTAGAAGAAATGTGAACAAGATTTCTAATATGCAATTCAAGATAAAATTGCTACCTTTGTAAAAGCTTAAATATTTTTTACCAGTAATACTGTAAAATAGGCAGCATAAGGACACACCAAACATCTTGCAAACTTCCTGCAACATTTTTCCTATAAAAATGCAACTGATATAATTTCTTGCCATTGCGGCCTCATTCTATATATTCTTAATTTTCTATTTCCTCTCACTTCTACTTGAATTTTCCTTAGAATACAGGACTGATAGGAACTTAGACCTGTTTTGCTGGCCCCTGTCCCTTGCTGATGGTACAAAGGACACTCGTATTTGCCCTGCCCTCCTCTGGATATTAAATTTGTTCTTTGAATCAGGAGGGCACAGGAGTTCTCTGTCCTCCTGTCTGCACCAGACAGGAACAAAATTGGTCAAAGGAGCCACCAGAGGCATAATGGTGCTTTAGAAGTGCCAATCAATGATCTTTGATTGATGATGACATTATGATACTTAATATGTTTCCACTACAATCAGTAACTATGAACAGCCAACAATTCAAAATATAATCTCTGGGACAGAACTACAAAACCTTGACTGTTTTAGATTTTGATGGATAAAATGTGTCACAGAACGTGTAAAAATCTTTATGATGATGCTCCCAGCGTACCATTATAAAATGAGTGTGGTTTCCATCTAGCTCCCCAGTAGTGCTGATTCAGGGCCATAAAGAGGAATGCATCCCTCTGTAGGAAACTGTAACATTTATATTGATTTCAGACACCTCGTATTCTGTGCAAAATAAAATTAGCCCTGCTTTAATTTAGGAGTGCAGGGCAGTGTTTGGAGGAGAGCAGTGGCAATGAGGACTCCGGGATTCTATTCCTAGCCACAGCAGTGACTCATGCCGTGACCTTGTGTAAGCCTGTTGACCTCTGTGCCTGTTTACCCACGTTGAAGAATGAAAAAAGAATGAATACCTACTTTGCTGGGGTTGAAGCCCTCAGTCAGAAAGAGCTAAGTATACAGGCATTCCTGGCAAAGTAAATAAATCATGAGGACGTTTCAGACGAGTTCAAAAAACATCTCCAGTATGAGGTTTCTATGGTCTCTTCAATTCGATCCCATTATGTATCTCAGTGCAGCACATATGGTCCTATCTTTAAAACACTGGGTAGTGTTACACGCTGTGGGATAAGTTACAGCATGAAGATTTAATATTAACATTAATGGGAGCTGTGCAGTCGAAGCCTATGGCTCTCTGCTGAAAGTGTGCCCTCAGGAGAGCCGGGCTGCTAATAATTTACAAATTGTCCAATTAAAAAGTGTTGTGGAAATTTCTAACTTCTGCAGACGTATTTTCTGAACACCATCAGAAATGATGTGGCTTTCGGTATGTTTGCATGTCAATACTCAGACTTGTGTGAAATATTCTGTCAGTGTTCCTAAGGGATGCTTGGGCAGTTACTTACCCTTTAACACAACATGTAAAAGTGCTCATTTCCTTGCAGCGCTGTAACATTTAACTCCTGAGGTTTCATTTCTGTTCTATTTCTATCACTCTGCAGTCAAATACTGTATTTTGTGGGACACTAGCAGATCAGAAAATACTGTTGGTGATATTCTCTTTTTATTGTTTCAGTTCTAATAACCATTTGGGCTGTTTTGCCCAGAATAAGAATAAGGCAGTAATTTATATTGTGACTTGAAAAAAAATATCCACATGCAACTGGTTGGTATCAGGCAAACAACACTCAGAAAATACCCCCCCTTCTGTGTTATCCACCTGCACGTGTGCAAGCCATCTCAACAACCTCTCATGCTTAAACTGAAACAAACAGGTATCTCCAAGATCCATATTTTCACTTCTGCACTTTACCACTAAAACTTTTTCATGCTGTATTATAACGCAGAGAGGGGGAAAAAAACCCCAGATCCGTGCTCAGAGATCTGTTGGTTGATGACACATTTAAGTGCACGTGGTACAGCCCACAGGCCTGTCCCAGCTATATCCTGAGTACTGGAGCAAGGAGATGGGAAACCAACAACGTAAAGCTACGCCTTCCCCCGCTGAATCGGTACCTGGCTCCAAGCTGCACGAGGGGCTCGTGAGACAGGTGAGACATTTTCATGTAGGATGAACTGTCTACATAAATTCCTCAAAACAGCAGGTGAGCTGCAAGTAGACGTTTTTCTGAATAACCCCATAAACTGGTTACCTTCACAGGGGGAAGAACTTTATCAGCTCCCAGACATTCTTTTTGCTTCAACAAGGAGCAGTCTCATCTGGGGACAGACAAAGGCAATATTTCCTGATGTCATTTTCCTCTTCACTGACTGCATTGATAAAATTATCTCTAGTTTCCACAACCATTGGTCTCTTTACCACATTGTTATCACAGTCCTCAACTGTTTTGCATAGGGTCAAAATCTACCTGTTTCATGTTTGCAAAAATACACTTTATTCACAAATAAACAAAGAAAAAACCACAGGTACTCAAATAACAAATCAGAGGGCTATTTGAAATTAATTAAAATATTTACTTATCATAATCAGCATTTCTGGACGTATCCAGATGTCAAAAACATTTATTTACAAAGTGTGGCAATGTTGAGTTTTTTTCCTTTGCCTGGTAAAATAGGACTACAATTCTTAACTGGTTAAAAAAAAATTACACAAACATACCCCATCAGATCACTGGTATTCAAAGCTAACTAAAATACCTGCCTCAGCCAGCACCTATAGAAAACCTTTCTGTTCTCATGTTGCCAGTCTCCAAAAGAACATGTCCATGTGCCAGGCTCCTACTGGAATCAATAACAAGCACATGAGCGAGGACAAAACCACACAGACGAGTGTTCACACAGAACACTCTCGAAGCTTTATTAAACTTTCGTTTTTCTTAGGTTAATACTGAAGTATAAGTAGATTTAACTGTAAGTGGAGCATTAAGGAGGAGTCACAGTCTGTTTTGAAGCAACAAGAAGATCAAGAAACTTGAAACATTCATATCAGCATTGTCTGTAGCAGTATGCAATTCCAAAAAGCCACAGTTTCTTCAGTCTGCTATTTTTTTGGAGGGAAAAATCAATATTCAGGAGAAAATAACTTTTCCCGATCATAGTACCATGCTGGGCTGGCTGGCTGCAGCAGTATTTTATGGAAGAGCAGCACAGTCTGATTTCAGTGTTAGGTACGCCGCTCCTCGTTCCTTTCACAAGAGGTTTTTCAAGTCCCAGCTGCCCTACCTATCCTAACATGTTAGTTTGTGCTTGAGGTACAGCATACAGTAAGCCTGTAAATCACGTGTCAAAACACGGTACCACAGCTTTGCAGGTGACATCTCCGCTGATCCTCTGCCAGAAGAGGTGAACACTGAATACACTGCAAAACCACCTTTCTCTTTCTCGAATTAGCTATCTTCTGTATTCCATCGGTACATGTCTGCTCCGCCTGGTATTTTGTCAGAGCGTCTCTCTGTGTGTTTATCTGGCCTGTTGACGCTACCCAGCACGATGCCCCTCCAGCTCTCCTTCCTTCCTTCCCGGACCCTTCCCTTGGATCAGGCGCTCAGAGCCGCCTTTCGTGGCGGAGGAGTCCCGCCTCGGGCCAAGCCGCCTGTGCCGGTAACCCCCGTCCCGGGGCTTTTCGCCGAGACCAGGCCTGAGGAAAGCAGGGCGATTCCTGGGGAAAGCTGGGCGATTCCTGGGGGCCGCGCAACTCCCTGGCCGTGCCCGGCTCCGGCCCGGTCCGGTCCCGCCGCCCCCACGTGCCCATCCCACGTTATCTCCCCGTGCCGGGCC
>VZTI01001840.1:113996-135410 GCA_013397865.1 Struthidea cinerea | reverse complement strand
CGCCCCGGAGCGCAGGGGAAGCCCGGGAGGGGTGATGGGGGGTGGGTCTGAGGGCTCCCCCGCGCCAGCCCTGCCCCGCGCCTGTTTTGGGAAGGGAGGGGTCTCTGGCCGGGGGTACCTGGGCCTGAGGGACTGGCCGGTGTGAGGGGATCGACCTGGAGACTGCCGGCGGGAGGCGGCGTGCCCGGGAGCGGGAGATGGAGCTGGAGCTGGCGCCGCTCCCCCGGACCCGGACCCGGCCCTGGCCCTGCGCAGTTTCACGTGCCGGGAGCCGCCTGCTCGTCCCTCCACCTTTCCCTTCCAGGCCTTTAAAATCTTTTGTTCGGCCGCCGTGTCTTTCGCCTCCCGCGGTCTTGACAAACCTTCCCCGAGCCCGCGCTCCCTTCCTGAAAGCGAAGGAGGTTCTTCGTGCCTTCAGTGGGTTGTTGCTCTCGTCGCATCACACCCTTCTTTGTCTGCCAGGCTCTTCGGTTTCCATCCCAGCTGGTGAAAAATACTTGTCTTGGCTGCTCTGTCCTTTCCTGGTGTCTCCCCTGTCCTACCTATTGTCTCCTGTGCGGTATCAGGATACAAAGGTGGGAGGGTCTGCGCTGCCAGTTTGCCACCTATGAAAAGATGCTTCTTAGGAATGGTGTTTTCTCGTGTTTTCATGTGTGTGAGGCCAAATTCCGTGTTAAAACTCATACATCCTGCTGTGGGTCTCCTTGTTACTCTTCCGTAAAGATAACCAACTGTAACACTTGAAGACCCCACCTCCTTCCAAAAAAAAAAAAAAGCCCCACAGAAAAAAAAGCCTGTAGAAACTTGGGGGTGGTTAGGCAGCTGGTATCCTGTGTTTGTTTGTTATGCTGATCAGTATCAGCCCATCCTTACCTGCGAGTCCTTTCATTAGTTGCACACACATCTGTGTTTTCACGCTTGGGTTGCATGGTGCCTTAGGATTTTGTTCTAAGGAACATTTGGTAGTATGGGGCTGGGATCTCTTATATCCTGCTATATTGTATGTAAACTTTGTGAAGTCTCATGTTGTTTTAGAAACACATCCATGATTGAGCGACAGTTGTGGATCAGAAATATACTTCATATCTCTTGAGTTAGGTTTCCTTTCAGGCTTTATTGCTGTTCTTCTATGGGAGACTTTCCACAGAAATAAGTACTTGTTCATCTCTTCTATTAAACAAGCCCTTCTGTTAAAACCAAGAACTACAACTCTTCTGCGAGTAATCATTGTGAAATAGTTAGCAAAACCCCCATTATCAATATGTTAACATGAAAGTACTGTATTTCAGAACTTTTCTTCTGGGAAGGATCCTGCTATTGACAGATGTTGAAGTGAAATATTGGACTGTGTGGGACCATTGGTTTGACAGAGTAATGCATGTGAGGCTTTCAGCTTCTGTCGTAATGCAAGTTTTAATCCAGAAGAAGTACAAGGTGAGCTTCTTAGAGGCTTCCCAGATCTGTAAAGGTGAATTGATACATTGGTAATTGAAGTATTCTTTCTCATAAAGGAGGGGGTGCTAGGACAGGGAAGGGAAGGAGAGAAGGAAGGGAGTCCTGGTTTTGGCCAGTCTTTTATAGAGGGAGTGATTTTTAGCAGCAGCTGCATTTCTCCTGCTAAAGTGTCAGTTGCTTGACAAATCAGTTATTTCAAACTAAATTCTTTTAAAACTGTTTAAGAATGCCAGAAAAGTCATGAGGAATCATGTTAACATGAAATCCCTCAGCTTTGGTAGTTACAGAGCATTCCTGCAGGTCAGTGTTGCAGTGTGCTGCAAGATGTCTCGACTTGAGGACAGGATGCTGCGCTGAGACTGGAGCACCACCTGCTCTTTATGAAGACCAACCCCGTGGTACTGTATGGGAGCAGAGGTGTTTCTTTGCAGTAGTTCATGAAACATGCTTCCTGTTTGCTTGGACCATATGCTTTGCTTCATAGTGGTGTGTTTGGTTAGAATAAAGTAAGTTGTCTCGTGTGTTTGTAGTCCTAATAGTGACTCTGTTTCTTCAGTGGTGGCTGTGCTTCACAGGGAAGTGCAAAGGCTGCTCTGTTGTTTGTACTGTTCAGCTAGTATGAAGAAGGGAAGTGATTTGCTAGTTTCTTTCTGCAACAGTCAGATTAATAACTTTCTGAAACAAAAATTTTACTAAATAAAGTATTACTTAAATGTAATTATCAAGATTATTTTTCCAAATTCAACATAAACCTGTTGATTTTGATTTTTGATAATGTAGAAGGGCTCTGCATTAAGTATCAGAATTATGCTGTGGACAGGCAGACTTATGGGATACAAGAAGCTTAGTGTTTTCTTACACTTAGTGTTTCCAGTTACTCAAGCTAGTGTAAAAGCAGTGCTCAGGAAGTTACAGTGAGGTGAGAAATTCTGCTCTGAGGCTCTTAGTTGAGCTCAGAGGGTGAAATCCCAGTTCCGCTTGCTTGATTTAATTTACTTAGTACCTGATAAACAAAACTTTGATCCTGCAGATGCTTAATGTGTTTGTGAAGCTCAAATATTTGTTTGTCTGTGGAGGCTGATTTGACACGCTTAACCTTCACAATACAGGTTTTCCACACACTGAGAAAAGTAGGCCTTTCCTTGGGTTCACCAACCAGCCAGCCAGTACAGTATCTATAAATTTGTGTTACTACTCGAGCTTTACTGCTTTGCCATCCTACCAGGTAGGAATAAATTTCAAAGTTTTGACATAACTGAGGGTGTACACTGCACTTTGAGAACTGACTTATGTTTGCTTTCAAAATGTATCAGGTATCAAAAAAACTAATAAGCCATGTTTGCAAAAATTGCATTTAAAGCTAAATTGAACTGTATTGGGCAAAGCTGATACCTGTAACTTTAACTCAGAGTCATTCAAGTGTCAAGTTAGAAGCTGTAGATTGTTTTCGTTGCTCTTGGGTTTTTGTGCAGTGTTGTGCAGTTTTTGTTTAATAAAAAGGAAGCAAATCTGCAAATTCTGAAGGTTAAACTATTCAAGGTAGAGATGAAAAATATCGTAAATGTACCTTATGATTGAGGTATTTGCTCTTGAATTTGTTTGCCTTTGTATTATCTTCATATATTGATGCCTGTATACCAGGTTCTTCTAGATGAGATGCTGCTTTAACTACAAAAATGCCAAGTGAGACGAAGCCCATAAAAGTTTGTTTCTTGCTGAAATGCCGTGGTATGCTGTTGTAAGAAACTGCACTGAAACTCCAGTTTAGGTCAAGGGTTACTAATCACAAAATTTAATCACGAAATCTTTTTTTTTTTTTTTTCTTTTGTGGGGAGTGTGTGGAAAGGAAGGTATGGGGTGGGGAAAAAAAAAAAGGAAGTAACTTACCTTGTGGCTATCCCTAGTGGTATGCCTTGGTCTCCTGTGTCAAAGCCCTCTCACCTCTGCATAGCTAACTGTGAAAGGCTAAGTGTCTTCTGGGGTTGTTTTGTTATGCAGTCACAGTTTCTAGGTACATTAACTGTTTCCCAGAGCAGATAAATTCTTGCTTTAAGGGGTTGTGAATTAGTCTCTCTTACACCTAAGCAGTAATTGACAGCTTAGTTTTTCTTAGTGTGTAGGTGAAATTTGGATTGCCCAACAGCCCAGGGATTCATTTCTTTTCTGTTACAAGCCTTACCTGCATATGCGCCTACAGGTCATCTTTTAGGCTCACATAAGCCTACATCTCAGCTTAGTTTTGTTGAAAGGTATGTAACTGATCAAAACTGGCTGATATTTTTTCTTTAGTTTTGCAGCTATATAACTGTTTCTGGCAAAACTCATGGGATGCAGTGTCATTGTATTTGGTAAAGCTTTATTTTTTTCTTTCAGTGCATCATAGTTTTAATTGTGTTTCCCATTTTCTCTGAATCTTAAATGTGTAATGGGAAGATGTCTTAGGGCTAAAAATGATGGGCATTTGAAAGGATTTTGTATGCGATTTTTCTGTATGACTTCTAGACTGTGCTTGAAGCAGTGCATTTATTTCCAGAAGTCAGATATGAGTAGTAAGGATCTGAGTAGGAACAACTGTATGAGGTTATTAGAGTGACCACTTATCTTTAAAGTCCTTGAACAGTGAGAGCACTGACTTCTTTATTGCCCATTTATATCTTTCTCTTAGCTAAGATGGATCTTGTTCAATTGGCAGTTAAACAAATGTTTGCAGTGTCATAGTGAATGCTCTGAATGCCTCTATGGTTGCTATTTTCATTACTGCCAGCGTTAGACTTCATTCTTTCAGAATTCATGCCAAGAATAAATGTCCCAACTAGCTCCTTGTTACACTTAGAGGAGGAATGGTCTCCTGTGGTGATGAAAAGGAGCTGCTGCTGTTCAGTGAGGGAGGGATATGGTGGGAATGGAATTATGTGGTATTGCTCTACAAATTCTGTTCAGACGTAGACTAATGAGATGTGTGTTTTATTTTTTACTTTTTTGGTAGAAGTTACTTTAAAGTTACTCTTCTTTTAAAAAACCCAATCATTTCTTTAATGAATCTTGTAATAAGTTAAGAACCAACTCTTTGTGTTCTGTTGTCCATCACATGTTCTTCCTAAAATTTGCACCTAATATTTTTAAGCTGTATACAAGATAATTAAATTAAGAAATTGTAATTCTTACATAGATACCTAAAGTCTTACTGTTAGTTCTCTTGTTCCCAGGCTAAGAACTTACATGTGCTGAGAAGATAAGTTTCTTTAGCTGATGGACAACTTGGAGTAACTTGAACTCTGTTTATCTTGTTATATACAGTAATTACCAGCCCTTCCATTAGAATGTGTTGAGAGAACCTGGTCCTACCACGTGTTCATTTGGGGGGATCAGATTGCCCGATGATAACTTGGGAACTTTTGACTTGTGAACAAGCAGTTCTCCTCAGTCAAGAAAATAAACTTTTTAAAAGAAGAAGGAAAAAAAAGGTGGGGGAGAAACAAAGCAAGCCTTGATTCTGCAGTCAGATCCTTAAGGCGGATCCTGTTAACTCAGCAGCCTTCTGTGAGGATATAAAGGTCTATTCATGTAGATAGCATCGAAGGTTTCTCACCATTATTTGGAGGCAAATGTCAGGGGAAAAATGAGGCAAATGTGCACTTCTCTATGAAGAAGTGACTTCCTTAGCACCTACAAAAAAAGATGATTCCTGTAGGAAACTGGTAACTGTTGAGACTCAGAACTAGCAGTCTGCTATCTGACATGGATTGTTACTTTCCCAGATTCCTGTGGTTGTTCCATTCACTGAAATGGGTTGTGGAATAAGATTATTGAAATTAGGTATATTTGGTGTTATATACTTCATATCCTCCACCTTGTTTTTTGTCATCTAGTTTGTTTCTCAGTTGCCATACCTGATATTTTTCTCTAATCGGCTGGGCCATCCCGAGGTCAAACTATTATCTGATGATTTGTTTTCTTCCTCCTGCCAACTTTTTACTTTGTTCTTACCTCTATTCCTTACTCCTATTTCTGGAAATTGAGTGGGAGACTCGTTGCCTTAGTTACAGTGACTAACTGTTTCAAAGTTATTTATAATGTTTGTGTTTAAATAACCTGTATTGCAATACAAATCACAGAACGTTTCACATCAATAAAAAAGTAAACAAAGCAGTGCATCACTAAGTGCTGGGAGCATGCTTACAGTGCTGATTTTTGGGGGTTTTGTTTTCCTTTCATTCTTGGGGGTGGAGGACAAGTTCTGATTTGGCATTTGAAGATTCATCTGAAATAAGGTGTCTTGGTGTTATCCTTTGTGCAAATGAGAAAAGAATCTTAATGTTTAAGCTCCAAAATACCGGGGAATGTTATTCTTTCCTTAGTAAAGACATCAGCACTCTCCCCAAGGGGTGGGAGTATACCAGTTTAACTCTTGGTAATTCAGTTGTGATTCTGGTGTTGATGAATTATACAGCACTGACCCATTTCAGCACAGAAACCAGAGCTAATGTAAGAGTGGTGGGACTGATTAGTTGGGCGAGAAGGGAAGAGGAGACTTGTAGCCAGCTGTGTGGGTGCACAGAGATAAAGAGGAAGCATCAGCAGTGATATGCAAATAAAAGAGGGACAAAATAGTTAGTTTGTAGCATCCTTGTATATTGAGAAACTACTTGTTAGCTGAAGCACCTGAAGACTTCTGTCCTAAAATAATGAGATGCTCTTTACTGTGAATTGAATATAATCTGAGATTTTCATTGTTTATCTCTACAGTAATGTATGTATGTGAATTGAGTGAACAGTACTGTGTAAGTAGATTGTTTTTTACATTAATAAAGTGTACCTATTTAGGGCATCCTGAGCACAAATATTTTTCTCAGTAAATTACTGAAACTGTATATAAATTGGAGATGAGTGAAACAGAGGTCTGCCTATTCTAACACTTGGGGTCTGGTAAAAAAAAAGAAAAAAAAACGACTTAAGCTTATGTTGTTAAACTTCAGAACTAAATTTACAGGGATAGGGATGAAAGTGTTTACGAGTAATCATAACTGACTCATATTAGAACTTCCTGAATGTTCAGATTTTGTAGCTAACTGCCTGTTTGCATGAGTTAAGTCTAATTCTCCCTGTGTCTTGAACTGTTGTGAAGTCATCCAAAATGTTTAATGTTTCCATACTCTCAAACAATGAACTTCACTTAATGGCCTTTCTAATTCAAGATGATGGGCATTTGCTTATAAGTCTTTCTTGGTCATTTTGCAGTCTTGCAATTATACTTAAGGTCCACTCTCACTTTGTGCTGAAAGCCTGTACTTGCTTCCATCTGGTGCAGAGAAGAAAGCATGGATACATATGGATTTTTTTTTTTTTACTTTGGCAAAGTGAAGATACAACAGTGCCTTAATGAAGGAAGAGAAGGGAGCAAGATCAAGGACAGTCAACATGACAAAATGAAATGAAATTACAGTAGTTAAAGCATTGAGACCAAAATGAGCCTTTTTTAGAGCTTACAAAATTTCTAGCAATCATGAAGAATCCATGTTTTGTTTCAAGATTTTGCTGTTTGTCCTCCTTTTTGATTGTATTTTGATAGCTCCATCTATTCTGGTCCCCTTGACAAAGGAGGAGGTTGAAACTTCTATCAGGAACCTGGTCATCAAGCAGCAGGCAGCATAACAGACCAGGGATCTACCCAGCTCACAGCTGAAGGAACTACTTGTGTCATAGAGAGCTCACCTGGGGGCAGTAAAAAACATTTTCAGGAAGTTCTGTAGTTATTTATATACTAATGTGATCTATAACTAATAAATAAGTAATTTAAATCCATCGCTGTAGACTGAGTTTTGTACAGTGTTAGGGATTATTGGTATTCTCTCCTTCCCTGTCCCATCTTGAGGTCATCTGCTTCTTCTGTCATGAGAGTGGGTAGGTAATCTGTGCAAGTCCTTTTTTTCATCCCAAGGACTTGATGTGTCTTTCCTGCCTCAGATCTCGGTGTAGTGTCTGCTAACATTTCATTCACTCACCAGTGTGTCCCCACAAAGTATTTTTGGTAGGTTAAAATGAAGGACATAAAATCAGGAGAGGAAGAAAAACAAAATGCTAGCACTGTTTTTCTGGTTACATTATTACTCACTGTTTCGAATTACTGCAATGTCCCAAGTCATGGTGGAAGGATGCTTCAGAAATAGCATGTTAATGGAATTCCCTACCCCTCTCCTCTGTCCCTTTGTAACTGCAGAGTTTTGTTCAGTTCTCGCTGTGCTTGCTAAAACATGAGGATCGATAGAAAGAGGTCTTATGCTTAATACTGTGTTGCTGTGCAGGCTGCCAAATCAGAACCCTGTATTGATGCTGCCTGATGGCTTTTATTTCCTTTGCTCCTGTCTCAGTTCCAGGAGCCGCATTTTGTTGTATAGCTCTGCTGTATTTTGCCTTTTTCTTTTTTTTTTTTTTAAACAGTGCTCTTTCATTCTGGGGGATAATTTTCAGTATTAAGGAGTACTTGTAGAAGAACACTTTCTCTTCTTGTTTCTGCCACCTGCAAGGTTGCAAAGGCCATTATTGACCTGCAACAGTACTGATCCTGTAGTGTAAATCTATTAAAATAGAACCTCTCAAGTAACAAATAACTAACATTTTATGACTTGTCCATAGACATTTCTCTATTCTTTTTACCATAAGTTTAGCAAATTATATTACTGCAATCAGGGATGTAAATACTCAAGTTAATCTACTCCATAAGAAACAGAGCTCAAGAGAGGACTTCTTTGAATGTTTTCATAACGAGAGTGAAAAAGAAAGGTGAAGAGAGGATTTATAAAACACCAGAGAGAACCAGGAGGATAAAAATGGTTAGGATATCACTGCTTGTCAGCACCAGTGAACAGCAATACTCTTCTGATGAACTTCAAGTTTCATACTCAAGGATCATCCGAAAATCAACAGGTATATCCAGCTACCCTGTGGAGCTGTGTTTGCAATGACTTCAAGATATTGATTCCTTTTTCTACCTACTGCACCTTTTTACAGCACAGGAAGGGGACTTTTCACAGCATCTGTAATCTCAGACTAACACTGTGAATAACATACAGAAGAGGATGCTTCCTGCTGTTTTTCTACACCCAGAGATGTAAAAAATGTTTTTGGATCATGTATATCAAATTTGTTATTTTGAAAGGGCAAATATAGCTGCATGCAGCCACATATTTTGTCTCTGGAAGGCCTTTGACTCTGCACATCAGGAAATTGCTTCCTTTTTTTTTTTTTTTTTTTAACTCTCAACATCTAGCAAGCCAGAATTATTTAAAAAATGTGATATTTTTCATAGCTTGCATTTAAACAGATTATTTATGGGGTTTTCATACCTGAAGGGTGATAAAATTTCTGTAATACTCTGCATGTGTTAAAATTGCTTTAGTTAAAATTTAAGTATTAAGGTTACTGCATACATAATTCAAGTGCCATGGCACATGAGTCTGTGTCCACAAGTGTTAGAAGAATTTTGCAGAAAAATTGCCGTGATTGTTAAAGGACTGTTGATTATATCTGCATGCTAACCTGAACATTAAGGTCATCTGGAAGGCTCTCTTTTGCTGTTGCAATGGCTGTACAAAATACCCCACACATTTAGGATATCACACTGGTTTCCTGTCTCGACATCCCACCCCTTACATGGGGGAGCAGCAAGATATGTTTTCTTCTATGAAGCTCTCTGCTGGTACTTAACTTGTAGGCCTAAAGCTTGATCTGGTGGCAGCAGTCGGCTACAGTGAACTGAACCCAAAAACAGGATGAATGTGCCTGCAGAAAAGATCTCAGAAATGTCTGCTGGAGCTCAGCCTTCCGTGGTGTGGCAACCCTTATTACCTCTACTGACATACAAGTGTTTTAGATGTGTCCAGAAAAGCCCTGTTGGATTTTTTTGCATGTATACAGTCATACATATATGACTGCAGTACCCACTAGTGCTTCCTTTATGATGCCTGACACGTCTTGTTTTTGGGAAAAGTAACATGTGAAAGTAGGATGGATAACTGAAGAGAAGAGGAGGAATTGCTGGAATTACATCATTTGACCTCAAGGTTTCGTGACCTGCTCTTGTGTGGAGTGCAGTGACATGTAGCCTGCCTGGGAAGTGCTGTGTTGTCACGGGATGCTTGTTCAGAGTGCCAGGTTCTTACTTTTCACTGTGTGGCATGGCTGCAGAAGTGAGGTGGCAATTCCTTTGGTGAATATTTTCACTGTCTTGATTTTGTCACTAGATAAGAAACAATGAAAATGACCTGTAACAAGCAAGGTTAAATGCTGACAGAAACATTAGGATATGTTTTTCTTGTAATTCTGTTTTTCTTTTGAGAAGTTAATTAACAGCCAAAACGATGCTAATTATATGACTTGGAAATTATCTACCACAGTGAAGGCCAACATTTTCAGCTGACAGATAGGAGAAGGAAATACAGATACATGAACTACTGAATGCAAATATATTTCTGGTGTAGGGTAGGACTGTGTGTGTGAGAAATGGACTACATTGCCTGAATCAACCCCATTCTTTTAAGCCAGTGGAGGAGGTAAATTTTCATGAAAGCTTAGAGTTCAGTGATTTTAGGATGGAGTTAAATGATGTGCTTCTCCTTGAGTTGTTTTGGTTTTTTTTTTTTTTTTCACTTGCAAGGTTTCTAACAATAATGGTTGAAACTCACTGGCTTCTAATCTCCTGCCTAAAGCCGTGGTTTGATATTAGGTGGTAGCTGAGCTTAAGCAGTCTCTCATTCTTTTCTTCTGCACAGTGGTGAAAAGGGAGGGGAGAGGCAAATTATTGAGTTTAGCATAGGACTGTGAAGCTGTTCCTTGAAAGTTTTCCAATGTAGAAGTAGAAGTAGAAAGGAGTGTTTTGGATCAGATAAACTTACTCTAATGTCTGTCTTTGTGTCGGAAGTCCTGCAATCACAGATGATGTATCTTGTGAGTGTCCTTTGGTTTGAGGGCTGGAAGTGAGTGGAGAAACTTGAGTGTGGTCTGCCTTGGACCTTTCTCTCTGAGTAACTTTCATGCCGTTGGTCTTAAACTTCTTAGAATGTGTTTTGAAACTCAGAAACAGGCTTGATTTTCTTGTCTGGTTCCTGATTGTTCTGGGGTTTGAGTGTGGTTGTGAATTCCTCTTTAACTGTGAAAGAACCTAGGGTCTTAAGAAGTCTGCTTCTATTTATAATGCCCCATGTTGACTTACATTGACTGAAAGAAGAAAAGTTCCTCTGTAACACACAAGTTTACCACATGTGCTGCATTTCAGGATCCTCAGCTTTTTCCTATCTCCCATCTGACAACAGCGTGTCAGTTTTCCTGCAGCATTTAAAAGTTGTTTTTTCCCCTCTTAGGCTGATCACGTGCTCTACCACTCAGTTTTACAAGTGGAGCTCTGAAAATAACACCAAAAAGACTTTCTCTTGCCTTCCATCTCTTCTGAAGAGGTTACAGTGGAAGTATAAGACCGTGTTCGGGTAATCCAGTTACCTGAAAACCATATGCCAAAAGTAGTCTGAACTTGCTGCAGCCTTTTTCCCTCATAGAAACATGCATGGATAGAAGGCCCTTCAACATTTGTGCTTCTTATGTGTGCAGTTTCAATTCCTGGACACCATCCAGTGATGGCTTGGAGTCATGCCTATTGTGACTAGTGATCCCTCTATCTCCCTGCACAGAGATATACGCTTGGGGTAGGGAAATATCTAGTGAGAAACATGCTCATAGAAAAATGCCTAAGTTGAAATAAATCCTACAAATAGTAATTAACGAAGCATGTCAGTCTAAGACTAACTGCAGCCTTCTGTAATAGTTGAAAATTTTTCATCTCAGCTCAATAGGAAATGGAAGCAAAAAATAGGAGTTAGTGTTTTTTATTCCACATATCACCTCATATAGTTGTATGGGTACCACAACATAACCATATTGGTTGTGCAAATATTTTTATCAGCAGCTAAAGAAGATAACATTTTGAATTGCTATTAAAGAAAACCTTATCAAGGTGGGCTGTTCCTTTATTCTGTTTCTCAGTTTGATTGTGCTGCAAAAACGTTTAATTCAGCAGGTTATGGATGAGGCTATTCATTCATCTGACTGGTTTAATTTTCTGGAATAAGCAATGGTAAAACTACAAAGCTTCATTTAAAAAAAACCAAAACAAATTGGGCTTGTCTTTTGACTGTGAGAATGCACTGGGAATAATTACCTTGGCAAATAAGGGTATACTAAAATTGTTCTTAACAGTTTCCAAACAAATAATTGCCTACATATCACCTGTATGCTTGTGAGGACTCAGGTTACAGCCCCTACTTCAGGGTGGTTCTTGAAGCTGGTCATCAGCACCATTTAAATTTTTTTAAAATTTTAGCTTAAAAGTCTTAGGCAGCTGTTCAGGGGCTGCTTTCTGAGCAGGTCGGCTGTGTCTGCTGTGGGCTGTAGGGTGGTATTATGCTGCTTCTAGTAGGTGTCAAAACCCACATGGGTGACATAAAAATGTAAAACATAAACAAATGAACACTGGAATGGGGGAGGATGGGGAGAGGGAATGAGAATGACAAACATAAAATAAAGAACTATTTTGCACAGTGTTAATAAGAAACATAATTTGATATTTAAAACAGCTTAACTAAGAATCAGATTATAGATTTTCTTTGTAAGGGGACAGAATATGAGAGGATAGCAGAATCTTCTTTGCTATGCGGAAATAAATCAAGTTATTAAAAGTATGCAAAGTTTTGAGAATACCTGTAGTACATAGCTATTAGTGTTTAAAAAGCAGAGTCAATGCTGCAAATTAAATTACATTTATGGCAATTTTCTGATTATTCTGTACTTTATGTTCCTTGTTTTATAGGAGATACAGAGTACTTTTTGTTGTTCTTTTTGTTGTTCTTTTTGTATTATGTTGCACAAAGGTTCTCAGTGATAAGACTAGACAAAAGGTTAATCTATTTTCAGTGTGGTTTATTGGCATGGATTGTGGGAACTTTGAGGGAATGTTCGAGCTTGAGTATGTAGAGAACAGGACAGGGAAATTTTTGATTTAAAAATTACATTAGGAAAAGATATGAATATAACTTGCTAAGATTTAAGTATAGCATCTACTTGCTTTCAAAGAATTACAAAAAATAACACTTAAGTAGTATATATTTGTTGCCAAAGGATTGAATTCAAACTGCTTCATGGACGGAAGTCATGAGCTAAGCACTTGGAACGAGTTTGTGAAAGCTTACTGTTTGAAAGCAGCATTAGACAGTAGCCTCTTCTGGAACAAATGGTATTTTCTTTACAATTACTCCTCTTAATTGGTCTGTTCAGTGTTGAAAACCGAAAGAATCTGGGAAAAAGAAAAGCTTCTCATATGAATTGAAGTCTGACAGAACTGTGCTAATCCTAAAATTTTGACAGACTTTGTGGCCAACCCCAAGTCATTGATTCAGCTCATTAACTGTTGTGTGAAGGAAATACTGTGGACTACTTAACTCGAGACATTTTTGGAAAATTTTAATTAGTGGCACATGTAATTAAAACAACTTGATTTTTTTTTAAATTTCTGTCTTTGTTAATTGCTCTGATAAAATCACAAATTTGAAAGTATAGCAAAAGTAATAAAAGTGAAGTAATTAGTGCATTAAAGTAATTAATGCGGTATAAAGGTTATCATGTGCTATTTAAGTGCATCCAAAAAGAAAAAATAAAACCCAGGATAACTCACTTTGATTTGCCCAGGTCTGCCCTTCTTCTGAACACAGGTTGAGATTAGTTAAAAGAGTGTTAGTAAAGCAATCAGCTGTCTGTTCTGAAGAGTGTTACACCTGGTGATCTTATTTAGTGGTAGCTTGCTTGTCTTCTCCCTATGGAGGGATTTAAGCAGTCAGGACTGTGAGAAATTGCTGCAACATTGTGTTGCTATTGTGGAGAGATGCTACAATAATCATTTTATAGGGGGTGTCTTTAGTGTCTGGTTGTGGTTGTGCTGAATTACACCCTGTTAAGTGCACATCATTTTGCTGTTCTGTGTTTGGAAGGTTGTCTTCCTATCATTAGGGCTGGAAATGACCTCTGGAGATCATCAGTCCAACCCTTCCCAAGGCAGGGTCACGCAGAGCAGGTGACACAGAAACATACTCAGGTGGGTTTTAAATGTCTCCAGAGAGGGAGACTCCACGACCTCTCTGGGCAGCCTGTTCCAGTGCTCTGCCACCTCAATGAAAAGAAGTTGTTCCTTGTGTTGAGGTGAAACTTCTTGTGGTTTCGTTTATGGACATTGCTCCTTGTCCTGTCACTGGGCACCACTGAAAAGAATCTGGCACCATCCTCCTGGCATCCACCTTTGAGATATTTATAAGCATTGATGAGATGCCCTCTCCACCTTCTCTAACCTAACAGGCCCAGCTCCCACAGTCTCCCCTCATAAGAGGAGATGTATTCTCACAAGTTTTTCCCATCTGGCCCCTATCTTCACCTTGAAGAAGTGAAAAACTTGAAATTGTCATGTGGCACAATTCTTGGGTTCCTGTCTGTCAAGAAAACATCTGACTTGTTTTATTTGTTTTTAAGAGCATTGCACCTAGATAATTGTGGGTAGCCAATGTACTTTGGAAGTGAATTCCATTTAGTCAGTGTAATGGCACTTTAGTTGGGCAAGGTCTTAGTTTGGTTTATGTGATCTGCTTTAGATTAATGGCATTACTTGGTTGGGATTAATTTTCCTGGGAATGTCTGTGTCCACCGTGCAAGTGGACTTAGCTATAAGTTAACCTTTTTTCTCGTCCCTTTAAGTGTTCCACTGTCTGTGAAATGTAATATTTTTTAAAAAATATGTACTCTTTTTTTTTTTCCCTGTAATGACCACATCTTGCTGAATTTCAAAATTGTGCTCTTATATGCAGCAGTCCTCAGGTCAGATAGAGGAGGAGACTGACTTCTGGCAGTTAGAGGTATCTGATTTTCTTCCCTTTGCAGGCTGTATTGATGTAGTGGAATCTGCTGTGGCACTTGTGCATGGCAGGTAAGAATGCCAGTTCTCCTTGTGTGTTTATGTGGAAGGGGCACTCATGATTTAAGCTTTTCAGCAATTGACAGAGTGCACATAAAGGAGATGTTTGGCCATGTGTCCTGTCCAAGCAACTGGATTCTTCCCTGGAGTAAGAAAGTCCTAAAGTGTGTGGTAGTACCTTCTACGTTTCCCGTAGAATTACAGTGAACTGGAAAATGCGGCTCTTGTTTTTCACTCAAATATTTGACTTGCCATTGACTGATTTGGGCCTCTTGTAAGTTGAAGTGCTGCTACATCCATATGTGAAAATGTGTCTCTGAGTCTACTGGCCAGTTCTCTTTCAGTGTTTTGCATTTTGGGGAATGAAAGCTGTGTATCATTGAGCTGTGTTAAAAAGCTCAAAGCTTTGTTTGGACACACCTATGTGGAATGCCTCTGTTCCAAGTGAATTCTGACTCTTCTCCTGTCCCATTTTAAAAACATGTTTTTATCCTATAACAATAGCCTCAAGGCTGATAAGGCAACACCACCCCATGTGCGCTAGCGTTTATACGAAATTGCAGACTCTTAAATCTATTCAAAGAGTGCTTATTCCATATATTTTGCTATGTTTTCCAGTCTTTTTCTTAAAAGGCCTAGTCAATAGGATTAAGAAGACAACGGGTATTTGCCTTGCTGGCCTTGGGAATAGAGAAATGACGGCATGCACTGTTATTCCCTGTGTATTATGGCGCTTCCTCATTAAAGATCCAGTGAGGCCATTTGGATGTACTTCTATTATTGCTTTCAAAAATTAGTCTAAAAATATTCTTTTTAAAGGTACTGTGTTCCTTTCAGGGAGGGAGAAACAACTCCAAGGAGGTTTTTACTTACAATGATTTGTTCCTGTTAGTGCACGAGTTTAATGCTTCCAGTAGACATTCTTTTTTATGCCTGTAACTTAAATTTTGCAAATGCGTATGTTTTTGTTTGAAATAGTATTTACGTTTTATCATTCTGTCTGATGGATGTGTGTTTTCTAAAATGCTCCTAACTCTTCTTCCTATTTTTCCTACCTTTGTATTTGGTAGAATGGAAATGTTAAAATTCAGACACATGAAAATTAAATAGCAATGATTAAAACCCATGAATTAAGAAACTATTTCTTAAAGGTGGTATGCTGGTAAAAGATGACCTCACAAACTGCTACCCTGCTATCCTATACATACTATTGATCAAGTCTAATCTTGGTGCCTTGGCAGATACCTAAAGTATGCAATTCTTTTGTCCCTCTACCCAATATCCATGTTTAACTGTTGTCTTCCCATAGATGTTCTGAAATATGTCATGGCTGTATACTAGAAATTCTCTGTTCCACAGTCATAATCTGAGGGGTTTAAACTCTTCAGTCCTCTTGTGTGTTTTAAACACTGAGGTTTCTGTAAAGCCAGACTGTAGACTTTGAGAGGTAACCTGCTATGGACAAACATAGACTCAAATAGCTCAAAACCTGTGCTTTCTTCTGATGTCTGTGAACATCACTTCTTGATTTGTATTTCTCTTTGAATGTGACAAGAATCTGTTCACATTGGAAAGCATTACTCTTTTCTGGTCTTATGTACAGTGTTTTTGAAGAGTAGCTATAGGTTCTAAAGAAGTCTGTCCTGGTTGTGAAGCTTCTTAATGGGTTGATTTATATATGAACTGCTGTGACTCATAGCAGGCTACCTTATTTTTATCCAGATAATTACCTTGCTAAAAGATGTGTGAAATGTAGAGATTTCTTCCCGCAGCTTAAGGAGCAATGCTATTGTCTATCTGTCCTTTTGCTGTTACGTTTGATCAGAATTCATATTCCACTTGCTTTGCTTTCTTCCCAAATTTTTAAAAGGATATTATCTCTGAAGTGCTTAAAAAATTGTAAAAGTGAAAATGAAGACCATAATGGCATCTGAGCTGCAGTAGTTTGTTTGTTTGTGGGGTTTTTTTAAGTTGTGTCATTTCCAAGTATATCATAAGAATTGTCAATGTTGATACAGCTTTTTGTATAAGTAGTTATTGTTTGAAATTATACACGTGTACATGCCGAAACAACACACAGATAAAGGTTTCTGGATTTGTTAGAGGATCTTACTGCTCTTCTGCTTTGATCGTTTTTCATTTTTAACGGTGGTGTGAACATCAGAGGATCAACACGTGTTTTCACTTATGTCATTGGGATGCTTCATAGGCTCACAAGTCTTCAGGCTTGTCAGTTCATTATTTCACCTCTTGTTTTATGCCAGGGAACTGTTCAAGCTCAAGGCTTTTATCTGAATAGCAAATCATAGGGTAGGAGTCAACATCAGGAGAACTATTAAGTCTGTTTTTTAATTTACTTTTATTTAAAAATGGTCTAATACTTTTGCCATGATCTCTGACAGTCCTGCTGATTCATAATGAAACAGCTTGAATTACTGCTTTGTTTGCCTGTGAAGCTCCTCCGCGTGGCTGTCCTTGGTAAATAGTAGTCACTAAGGAAATAGTACAGGATAGCATCTTCCTACCCCTCAAATCCTCTCCCTCCCCTCAAATCAGCTCTGCTCACAGCTGCGTGTATGTGTTAATGGTATTGATTTTATGTTAGTGTACCTACTTGTGAACTGTGATTATTGGGGGCAGACATCCTTGTGAATATCTGCTGCTGCTCAACCTGCTGGGAGTTGTAAATGCTGTTAATATAACCTCTAGAATGCTCTGAAATAATATGCCTGATTTTAACCAACAAAAAAATTAGAGGATCAAGTAAATAAACCAACATAAGTGCATCAGTGATTTTTTTTTTTTTTAAGATCATAAACAGTTTTCTCACATAATTAAAATATGAAGGCATGAAAACAAGGAGAAAGTGAGATACCATTTTAAATTAATTGTACGTTTCATGCCCCTTAAAGCTTGGTGTAAATATAACCAAATCATCATGAGGATTTTGGAACAGCAGATGGATGTCTATTCTCCTCCCTCCAGCCCCCGAGATATCCAGGAATATCTTGGGAAGAACTTGTTGTCCTTCCTGTAAGTATTCTAGTTTATATGTAACCATGATAAGTGAACTCAATAAACACAAATATGTTTATGCTACATTGAAACAGTCTTTAGCATCATTTGGTACCACTGACTCTCATCAGTTGTAAAAGATGGATGGTTCGGTGCTACATATGTTAAATTACATATCCTGAGATCGAAAGTACAGCTTAGTTTTGTATTGTAAAATATATTGCTTTTATTACAACTGAAATAATGTTGGTAAGCTTAACCTTCCACGTAGTTTGACTTTCCAGGACTTTTTAAAAGAAAACTGAAGAAACCTGAACTTGGCACATTTTTCCAGTATTAGTAATTTGTTTCGTGATAAACTTTGGTTATGACTTCCATGAGTTTGGGTCCCCCACCCACAGAGCTGTTTTGGGAATAGCAGCTTTCGGTGGCATGTTGCTCTAGACGCTGGAGATGGCTTTGTCCGCCCTCGCTCAGATACTGCCACAATATCATCTTTTTGGATGAGACTTCCCCCACCTTTGCTGGGATTAGTCTCACACTGCGTCTTTGTGAGCTCCTTGTTTCTTCCAATGTGGTTATTGCTTTTACTCTGCTCAGCACAACTTGCTTCAGAAGGCTGCTCGCCAGTGTTGATTCCGTTGTTTTCATGTTGTTTTTTTCTTAGCCAATGCATTTTGTCTTGTCTCTATAACAAATGGTTATTGTAAATAGCTTCTCTCCGAATTAATGATGTTCCACAATGACTTCTTGCTCCAGTCTATTTATACTTTGAGCATATCTGCATTTTTCTGTGAGACAGAAATATTCATGTGAAATACAGCGTTAATCAACCACTGCAGTTTTGTTATATGTGAATTTGTAGGCACCTCTGTACTATAGATTTCTGTGTAGAATTCTACAAATAATTATAAATTCACAGAATAAGGTGTTCAGTGTCTGTCACTGTAGGTAGTTCTTAGTTTAACTGCTGAGTCTTCCTCTATTTCCCAGCTTAACTGTATCCATAGCATTGAGAGCAGAGCGTCACATTGCTTTGTGTTCTCCCTGCTATCTTGCCAGACTATCCTTTGAATGTGAGTACAGATGGTATGACTCATTTACACTTGTCCTAAGCAGGCGACGTACTTAACACCAAGTATGTGCCTCCAGCTTTTGATTCCTGTGAAAAAGAGTGTTTCCCTCCCCACCCCAATGAGAGTTATTTTGCTATGATTTAATCAGATTTTAGTTCACCTTTCTTTTAAAATTAGGGAAGCAGTCTCTTTTTTGTTTCCCCTGACTAAAATGCAATTGACACCGTTTTTAAAAGATGCCAGACCTCTGCTGATTTTGCTGAGGCCACTTTTAAATAGGAAAAATGAAGATGAGCAAATGAATGGCTCCATCGTTTGGAGGTAGAAAATACACTGAGGTACTGTAGACCTACTCTGATACTTTTTCAGTACCTCTGGAATATAGATAACTCTTTTTTCCTAGTGTATGAGGAAGTTAATGTATTCTGCAACTTGGGACACGGGTAAATGGGCAAACATTTTCCTTTCTGAAACAGAGTGGGTCTGACAGTGCTTCATTGTTTTCCAGACTTTGTCTGGCAGTCTTGAATATGCTGAATGATTTATCTTCCCTCTACAGGAGCAGGGACAGAAAAGAAATCTTAGAAACTTGTGTGTGGTGGCGGTGAGGGAATATTATTTCTTTTTACATAGAATCATTCACCCCTCTTTTCTCCCTGCCTCAGCTGAGGATCTGCTCTTACAGGTGATGTTGAGGAGTGTGCAGTGTGTTGAAGGCATGTTTGGCACTGAACAGCACCAAAATGGAGCTGAGAGTTTGGGATAAAGTGCAGGTTGATATATAGTCATGTGCCTTATTTGTTTACGTTTCCCTTTTCATTTCAGTCAGACCCAAAATCAAGCTCCATGTTGCGATACTGAATGCTTTTTTTTTTTCTTTTTAAGGCAGTAAGTTTACTGAAAAAAAGGATCAGGAGCACATTTTTCCTAACATTTTTTTTAATATTAGTAATTTAAATGGGCAGAAGTTTGAAGTTTTCATTGTTCCATGGCTATGTCTTTCTACATATAAAAATAGTATAGCAGCTCTGTTTTTCAACAAAAACTTTGTTTTCTTGCAGCTCTTTCACATATATATTGTTTCTCAACAAAAATTTGGAAGACCAGCCCTCCCTTAAACTTGTGTAGGTGTTCATAATTGCAGCAGAGCTGTGTGTCTGCTCCCACCTGGAAGCTGAACACTCTTGTTTAAGGCTCGTACTCCCTCTGATGGCAAACTGCTGCGCTTCTCTTGCTTTCTGTGTTCACTTTTATCTCTCTCCCTTGGTCTCCATTTTATCTTCTTGCTGTGACGCTGGATTAGGCTGCTGTTTCGTGTGTGTCCCACTGAAAGTGCAGTTTTAATGAAGCTGATAAAATTGAAGGGCCCTACCAGACTGCATTGTATGCTAGTCAACAGTAAGCTGTTTGGTTAGGTAGGGGGAAAGGAGGGAGAGCTTATCTCCTCTACTTGAATTTATTTAATATTTTTAACTATCGCCATCACTCTCCTGTGATACATGTCTTACTTACTTCCTAATGTTTGGCTTAAACTGATGACTTTATCTCCCTGAAGCTTGAGTAAGAGTACTTTGCTCTTTTAAACTCAAATTCTTTGTTCCAGAAAACTATTGTTTGGATACAAAAATCTTATGTTTGGTACAAAAAACCCTCAGTACTATAAAGGCTTTGTTAGTTGCTTTTGTATGGGATTGTTATTAAGAAATGACTGTGTTTTAAATCTTGTAGTTATATTAATAAAGATCTAATGTATAGAAAATAGAACTGTCATTGCAACTTTCGTGTTAATGATGTGATAGCGTATGGTAATCTTTTATTAGAAATTGGTAAATTTGGCATGTAGATTACAAATAGTGCAAAACAAAGCTGTTTATCGTGGGGTTACGGAAATAAGACATTGTACAGTTGATAGTCTTTGTACATCTGTGTGTAGAAGACCAGTTTGAGAGAAAAGATAGCAAGCCTGTTGCCCCTTGGATAAACGAGCCTTTGCTGCAACATTACTCAGAGGAGAAGAAAGCCAGCAGATATTTGTGTTCTCGTTGCATCTCTTTCCTGCATCAGTAGTAGTAGTTTCAATGTTTCTTGAAAGTGTTTGCTAAATTATTTAATTATTATTAAATATTACTAATTTAATTAAATCTAACCTTTGGTTAACATCAATTATTTAAATAGGTAAAGACTGTCAGTTCTCATTCATTGTCACTGACTACAATAGCACTGTTGGGTACTTACTGCATGTGGTGTTGCCTTTCATGTGTGATGCTGGCAAGAGTTTCAGCTGGTGGAAGAGAGGTTGGACTGTAATGACTTTTCTGGTGTGTTGTCAGGCCTTTTCTGATGGCATGAAATCCAAATCGATGGTGCATCTCACTCAGAGCCCCCTATTTTGTTCAGTTTGTAGGAATTGTTGGGATGTCAGGCTTTCAAGTATTGCTTCTGTTTGCTTGCTCAGCCTTGCACCTGCTTGGGAATACCATTTAGCACGTTTCTGGCATTTTGGTGGAGCTAGGTGGACCTATAAACATGTCAGAAAGACTGAAGTAAAGCTCTTTTAATTTTGAGCCTTTAGTATCTCCTTGAATGTGAAGTCAGTAGTCTTAAAAATTTAGGTGCCAACCTTAAAAATTTAGGTCCTTACCTTAAAAATTTAGGTGCTTACCTTAAATATGTGAAGTGACTAGAGCCTTCCAGGAATTCTGGCACTTCTAGGAGAGATGTTAAAGGAAGGTGCCGGCAAGAAATTTTGTGGTCCTACGCAAGTGTATTGGTTTTCTTTGGTGTGCTGCCACCAAGTGACAAGGCTTGATATTGCTGCTCTTGTTGTTGTGGTTTTTTGTTGTTTTTTTTTTTTTTTTTTTTTTTTTT
>VZTI01001840.1:0-113947 GCA_013397865.1 Struthidea cinerea | reverse complement strand
TTTTTTTGTTTGTCTGTTTGTTTTGTTTGTTTGTTTGTTTGTTGTTTTTTTGTTTGGTTGGTTGGGTTTTTTTCGTTTGTTTGTTTTGGTTTGGTTGGTTTTTTTTCTTTTTAAGAGTGATTTCCACTAATCGCTCTCTTTTCTTTCTTTCAAACTGAAAAAGTTACAATATTACTTTACACCCCTGGTACATTCGCATACAGTATTCCCAATTATTATTCAGAATGACATGACTTCTTGGAAAGTCTGACTGAAAATTTTTAGGATAAAAGAACTGTCAAAACGAAGCTTTTTTTTTTCCCCCAGCATTCTGCTGTTCAGTTTAGATATTCTGGATTCCGTAAATTATTGTGGAGTCTCTGTCACCGGAGATATTCAAGAACTGTTTGGATGCAATCCTGTGCCATGTGCTCTAGGATGACTGTTTGAGCGGGGACGTTGGACCAGATGACCCACTGTGGTCCCTTCCAACCTCACCCATCCTGTAATTCTGTGATTGGAAATAATCTTCAATCCAAAACAATACAATGTAAGCACATGTCTGAGCATAAACATCAAGTAGAAAAAAATGCTGAGATCAAAAAACAATATTTGGCAGATCAAAATGTATTAGAGAAGTAATGTTTGAATCCTACCTTTAGACATTTCAGGGTATCTTTTGATGAACAATCTTATAAAAACAGTATATTAAACCAATACTCTGAGCAATTCTCAAAGTGCTCCAAATACTTCACTGTGCTAATCTATGCAAAAATTGCTTTGCTTGTTAAGATAAAGGATGGCTGTGTGTCTAAGGGGAGAGTGTTGCAGGTGGAATGGGGTGGTCATGGGGTGCTTGGGGTGACCTCACATCTGTGCAGCTCACACATCTGAGGTGTGCTGTCTACTCGACCTGCTGGGCACTGTGTGTGGACAGGAATGATGGTGGGGTGCAGAAATTAGAGAAAAGATGATGCATTGCCACTGATGGTTTATACTCTTTTATTTTCTGACTTACAGACTTGAGCGCTATAAAAATTGCTTAGCAGTGAAATTATACTTTCTTTCTAAGAAAGTTAAGATGTTTAAGACTTTAGTTACAGCATTATTTGGGAATACAATTAGAGGTCTGATTTGTAGATGAGACCAGTAGCCAAGGTACATCTGCAGAGATTAGCAGATCCATCCTAAGTGCTGTTTAAAAAGTCTTCAAGCCCTTGCAAGGAAAGGTATCTCCCTTCATATCCCTCCCTTGGGAGTTTCCTGGCTGTTTTATTGCACTGGTGTTCAGCAGATCTTACAGTAGGCAAGTTTGGGGGCTGAATTAGTAAAAAACAGTTTTAGCTTTCTGCCCGTTGGTCTCTGTAGGTCAGCTTATGGGACAGTAAGGTAAATGTAGTGACAGCACCAAGAAAACACTGGGGACACGTAACTACAGCAGTAGTCCCTCTTTGTTCTTGTCTCTGCTGGGGCTGAATATGTCATGTGCTATTCCACCCAGTTTGGAAAGGTGACTGAGGTTTGTTTTTTGACCTGAGAAATTAATTTATCATTAAGACTCATCTAAACAGTGTTGTAATCATGCAGTTATTTTGGATTGTTCTGTACCTGCTTGCCACAGCTGTTACCTTTCCATTTGCATTCTCTATCCCCTCTCAACTATGAAAGCGGAATCTTTTGAGGTTTGCTCCCTGCTCTCCCCTTTTGCCCCTCCTCAGGTGGGAGGCATCCATGAAAGCTAGGCTTTCTTTGTAAATATCATGCGTAAGAGGAGGAGGGGAAAACAGTGATTCATTTGTTTTGATCCACAGAGAGGAAATCCGTCAGTAAAACCCAGTAGCAATAAAGACTAAAACTGTTTATATAAATATGTTGAAGCTTCCAGAGATCTCTCTGGCACAGGAAATGTCACGTGTTGCTGACTGTGCTGCCAGTTCTGTCCCAAAGTATTGGACTATCAATATGCTAGCTGTGCTTCTTATTTTGTAAAAGAAAAAATTAATAATTACCCAAGGTACAGTTTTGTTTGCTTCAGTAAACCATTGCAACAGTTTTAGCATACTTAAAACGTTTACTTCTGAGGTGACAGTAGTTGTTCCTGTAAAATATATCCAGCATGTGATATATTGGGTTATATTTAAACCTAGTGAAAGAGGATTTAAGTTCTGAATTTTTTTTCCTGTAAATTAGGAATTAATTTTGCCTGTGGCCATTTCAGCTCCAGTGTAAGTGTTCCTGTCTCACGATGCATAAAGGCTACTACACTCACATGGCATTTTACAGGGTAAGATGCTTCTGTATAATTTCATTAAATGCTCTGTTTCCTGTGTGTATTTCCTTGTTCTCCTAATGTTCTTCAAGTGCTTGTGTTATTTATTAAAATAGCAAAATAAGTAAATTTAATGAAATCCAATGGGGGTTCTATGACATAAGTTTCATTGGTCCCCCTTACAGAACTGATCTATAAAGGAATATCCAAAGTGTTTAGAGATCTTGGGGAACTGGTATTGCGGATAGACTTCTTAATTAAAAAACACTTATGCCCCTAACTTACAAAGTAGTAGGGGTGTGTAATTAAGCACTGTCTTTATTCTGTTTAAGGTAAATATATCAAGGTTGTATGTTACCTTAATTCTGCCATTTTTTGGCTTGGTTTGATCCCCATGGGCAGCTCAGCCCCATGCAGGCACTCGCTCACTCTCCACCATTGGAGTGGGGGAGAGAATCAGAAACATAAACATGAGAAAAGTCATGGGTTGAGATAAAGGCAGTTTAATAGGGAAGGCAAAAACTGTGCATGGAAGCAAAGCAAAACAAGGAATTCATTCTCCGCTTCATTCACGACTTCCTATGGGAACGCAGGTGTTCAGCCATCTCCAGGAAAGCAGGGCCCCATCACACGTAATGATGACTCGGGAAGACAAATGCCAGCACTCCAAAAACTCCTCTCTTTGTCTTCCTTCCCTCATCTTTATATGCTGAGTGTGATCTCATATGGCACGGGATATCTCTTGGGTCAGTTGGGGTCAGCTGTCCCAGCTCTGTCCCTTCTAGCTTTCAGATCACCAGCCTGCTTGCTCGTGGGGCATTGTGAGAAGCAGGAAAGGCCTTGGTGCTGTGCAAGCACAGCTCAGCAGTAACTAAAACAACCCTCTGGTATTAATATTTTTTTCATCACAAATCCAAAACACAGCCCCATTACAGCTACTGTGAAGAAAATTAACCTCTGTCCCAGCCAATACCAGTACACTGAGTACCTTGAGTTAGTGTTTTGTATGCAGCATTTCTGTCCTTCGTATGTTTGGACAAAGGTAATTACTGTAACTACCTATTTTGGCATGTTAATAAAATGGATAAGCAAAAAAAAGTGAAACTTGTCAGTATATGAAGCCTGTAATTTAACTTTGATAGCATGGAAACAAGTAAACTGTTTGAGGTCATCTGGTTTGTGGCAGCACTTTAACTGTTAACTGTGTTTATTTTGATACTATCTGGATTTTAGAAGGCCATGACAAAAATTGGTTTAGGTTGGTGCAGCAGGTGACTCGTGATGAAAGCCTTTAAGAGAACACAAGTAGACTTCCATTACTGCTTTAGTGCCATGGGTGTTTTAGCTTTGTACCTGAAGTTGCATTCACTGTAATTTCTTATATGTTGGGGGTTTTTGGCTTCAGATTCTGAACTCTGTTTTATACGTCCGGCTTTCAAGACTAAACATCATTGTTTCATTTGAAATGACAGATTTTTTTTTTTTTTAACTGAAGCCTGTTTTCCTGTTTAACTGCAAGAGTGACTCTTGACTGGTCTATTGCCTTCTGGTTTAGACTAGTTCAGCAACTTTCTTTCTTCCTCCTAGCATGGGAAAATAGATCAAGACTCTTTACACTTAAAAGTAGTTCTGAAACTGTAAAAAGAGTATTAGTGTCAAGCCCTCCCCTAGGGCTAGAATCTCCATAGAGGAGATTATCCTATGCTACTATTGTATCTATGGATTCTCTGAGTAAAGTAGTCACTGTTGACAAAACTCTAAATTAGAGTTTGCTTGCATAACTGCTTTAGGGGTATAAAACCACTGTTCTTCCCAATTTGCACAGGTTTTCTGCAAAGTTTTTTTTAATGTGGGTCTCAAAGAAGTAGTTGCTTTGCTCTTGACGGAGGGCAAAACACTTTTAAGCTGTTGCACTCTTTTTTGTTGATTCCTCTTGGTAAGCTGAAACACTTATGGAGGGAAATGTATGTAAACTTGGCATAGTGAAAAAAATCGTAAGAGCTTAGAGAAGATGTCAATTCCATCTTTTTCACATCTATTGAGGAAGAACTGATATGTAGACAATTCTGGATTTTTGGAAAAGTGTTGCAGTTTTTAATGCTTAACTTCAAAAGTAAATTTACCTGAGAAGCTAGTCTACATAATTTCAGATTATTACTGGTGAATAAAAGCTGAGAAGGCCAGTTTTGACCAACAGGCTGCATGTTCACAAGTTCTAATTAATTTGGGTTTTTTTTACTGTGCTGGTTCTGTATTGAAGAAGACCTCTACTTTGAAAGAAGTAGCGCCTGCGTGGTTTTTTTCTGTGTTGCTACCACCAGCTTAGAAAATTGGAGGCTGTTGTCACTTAGTGTGTTCTTACCCTGTTCCACTTACCTCCATCAAGACTGCGACATAGAAAGAAACAGCAGTAATACTTCTTGCCAATAATGCTTTGTTCATATTATTTCAGTTTGAAAGCACCAGGTTCTGGGAGCAGTAACAATGATTTTAGGACAATTTTGGTAGAACTTTGCATTCTAAAAGTTCATTATAGTCTGACAGATTTCTAAGCACAGGATTTGTTGCTGGATGTAAGAGGAAGTAGTTGCAGTGCTTCTCTCTCCAGTCAACAGCTTTCTTGTGCTGGATGAGGAAAATTGTCATGAAATGGTAGTTTCAGTTGCTGGAAGTTTTTGCTTTAATGGTGTGGGACATGAACCTTGCTTGGTTCATTAAGATCTTTCATGCTTGTACAGTAATCCTTCTTCATGCGTTTCTACTGCTTAAATGTGTGGCTTTCAAAATCAAACCCCAAAGTTGTGGTTTGTCTTGGAGCTCTGTATGGGCAAGTCTGTTTATAAAACTGAAGCGAGTAGTAGTCATGTGTTTTTCACAGCCCACCCAGAGCTGATCTCACCCTCTTGGGACCTTGGACAGCCTGGCAGTCCATGTCCCCAGCAAATGGGATACTTCTGGCCCTGTCCATATAGGGGCTGGATTTGGCTGCTGGGGGCTGCCCAGTAGGGGTGCAGTGGAAGCCATCTCCCTTGTGAGTGATGTTCTGCAAGACCCTTAAATCGCAGTGCTTAAAAGTGTCTTTGGTTGGTAAGAGTTGCTTGTGGGTATTCCTGACTATACTTGCAGCATTTGCAGCAAAATTGTTAAAACTGGGTCTGTTTGATTAAAGCCCTCTTTTGCAAGACACATTCCTGTTGAGATTAGATGGGACTTCAGATGGTTCCACTATACTCCTTTTGTTTTGTCTGAATGTTTCTGTAGTTGCTATGATTTGCACAGAGTTGTTCAGTTTGTGATAGTTACCATATGGTTAGGATGATTATGTCTTTCCAGGGTTTCAAGGTAAATTATATTCAGAATTTAATTTCAGTTTGTTTGTCCAGGAGCTCCTTGTTCATCCATGTAGGCCTTCTGGTGTTCACTATTTCCTGAACTTCGTAGGGATACATTGCTCTTGAGCCTGGAGGAGACAATCTTTGAATATCATCCTGCTCTCTTGGGCCCCTCTTCCTCTAGGGCTCTATCCCATGGCACTCTACCAAGGGGATCCTTGAAGAGACCAAAGTCTGCCCTCCTCACGTCTAAGGCAGTGAGCTTGCTGTGCACCCTCCTGGCTGCCCTGAGGATCTTGAACTCAAGATCAAGTGTATTTTATACCTCTTTAATCATGCTGTTAAATGTCTTTTGGTAGTAATAATAAAGTGGGTTCTGTTTTGTACTGCTGGTACCAGTTGTATTTTTACAGTTTTGAAGAGCTGGATCTTCTCTTAGTTCCTTAACATCACATGCTAGAAATCTGGAGGCCAAGCTGCTTTGTGGTGTAGATGTCTCCTATAATTTGGGGCCTGTGTGAAGATGAGCTTCCAGATCTGTCCCCTCATCTGATCTTGACAGTTATATATGTCTGATGGTTGTTTTTCTTGACTGACCTATCATGGAATCAAACTAGAGCAACTTTAATGCAAATCATACTGTTAGAGGAAAGTGTCCTGACAAATGTCCTGCGGAGAAGTGTTGATTTCCCCCTCTCTTCCTTACATCTTTCTTGGGCTTGAAGTAGCTGTGAAAATGATGACTTATAGTGGTTTAGTTCAGGAACTGAAAACCATGGTAGCTGATAAACCTTGTTTTGTTCTTGTGCCAAAAAAAAAGTGATGCACGTCCTTAGTTAGAAATACTGGAAATACAGTGCTAGCTACAGTATTTCCAAAATGCACTTGCTGAAAGATGGGTGATTGGTTTTTGGGTGGAGCATGCAGTCCACTTTTTACATGTTATGGGAATTGTTTATGCCTGGAAATCGTTCTTTTGGGGCAAATTATTCAGAAAACTGGGTCACCAGACATCTGCAAGCTGTCCAAAAACATTGGTCATGTACAGATAAGAGACTTCAACAAATCCATTATTTGTGTGTAATGGGTACCAGAATGGTGCATGTTTCTTTCTTTGACCTTTCAGAATTTCAATACCAGCTATAAAATACTGTGCTGCTATACAACAGTTAGGGTGCTATTACTTAAATTACTGTAAGTGTGGATTAAACAGATGAAGATAAAATTTATTTTTCTCCTAGTCTTAGTGATACTGGGTGGGTGGAGGTTCATTGTTGGTTTGGGGTTTGTTTGGTTCGTTGGTTGGTTTCTTTTTTATTTTTTCCCTATATTTTTTAACTGAATCTCGCACCTGATACAGAAAACCTGAGTCTGAATTTTGGCTGAATTTAAAAGCTGGATGCCTGTGGCAGTTAGTATGTGTGGTCTAGCATTTGTGCAGATGTTGTGGTAGCTCTTTAATGCAAATAATGCAGAGCAGAATAAGTTTTATTTTTAAGTGTGTTACCTCGGATTCTTTCTCCAGTGTGCACTTCAAGATGACCTCATTTTAATCTCTTATAAATGTGACTACTTGTGATATTTCTCTTGCTGCTGACCAGATAGTGATAGTAATGACCGAAAAATAAGCTGCCTTCCATGATGAATGGCATTTATCAGCTGCTGCTTTGTGGCAGGGATGGGAGGGAATGTGTTGTAAAAATATGCTGATTGGCAGTTTGCTTGTTCTGTCTCTGTTAAAGCTAGGAGTTCTGTGGGACAAGAAGTTGATTGGATGTTTCTCTGGTATGGAAAGTGAATCTTTTTGTCCTTCATGATTACGTTTTAATGCTACAGGAATTCCACTTCAAAACATGTAAAACAAAGCTTGTATTAAGTAAAGAGTAAATGCTTGAGAATCTTTTCCTCTTCCCTTAGGCTTGGAAAAGAGATGGAGTAAAGGCTTATTTTTACATTTGCTTTTAAAAATTTTATTTTTTTTAAATAGAAAGTTTTGCAGATTTTGCCAAAATATCAATATTGTGCTCATTAATGTTATAAATACTTTAGAGAGCAGAATTCAAGTGTTCTTTCTTAGAAGGTCAAGAAATTTGAAGTAGCATCTCTAAAGAAATTATATAATGTAGCTGCTTTTAGTTTTTAAGAACTAACAATACCCTCTAAATGGCTTTGTCTTGAATATTTAGGTAAAGATAAATATTTCAAAAGAGTAAGTCTTTTTTTCCATGGATTTTAACATTTCTTGGATAATGTTAATTCAGTTAGCTCTACAGTATTTTAAAAGAGTTGGTAATACCCCTAGCAAATAACATTATAGGCCTATTACATGTAAATTACTCTTTATTTTTCACAGTTGAAGACTTTATAATTTTAGTTAGCAAGGAGTAATTTGTCAGAGTATCAGTCTTGAGATATGTAGTGTGTGACTTGACTATTTATATAGAACTGCCACAGAGTTTTTCCTTGGTGTGTGGTGGTGGTTTTTTTTGTTTTCCTGCCTCAATCAAGAAGGAAGAAATGGCAGAGGTTTGGTGCGTTTTTTTCATACATGTCAGCCTGTTGGAAAGAGTGAAAAGTATACTTCTACCTCCAGAATGAGAATCTGGAGGGAAGCCCACCTTTTGCATTTGTTTTCTATGGTGCAGCAGTGCTAGATAAAGCTTGCTACTTTGCTGTAAATTGAACTGGAAGTAGTGAATTTTGTTAATATTCTTAGGTAATCATGTGTGTAACTATGAAGGTTTTCATGTACTTCAAAGAGTAAAAGGCTTTTGCTTAGTGCCAGAAATTTATCCAGAGGCTGTTTCTGTCATTTGGGGAGGAACATTTCAGGTCTCATTCTTCATATGGCAGTAGTCCTATTTATCTTCCTGGTCTCTCTGTTCTGTGAAGAGTTACAGCGGCTGTGGTTGCTTCTCTGCAGTTTGGAGGGTCTGAAGCTGGACAGAAGAGGTACCTAGTCCTCCTGTCTTCCATGACTCAGTGTTTATGGGGGGCGGAGTTCCTCACTGCATATCAAAAATTAATGCTAAGTAGTTTCTTATTAAGAGAAAATGAGCAATAGACCAAATAATGTCATCTACATTTCCAAAGACTTTTACATTTCATTAAAAGAAAAAGAAATTAATGGAGTTTTTAAAAAAGAGAGAAAAACAGAACTAAAAGAGCATAGACCTTATATACTTTTTAAATGGCCATGAGGTGTCAGTGTACATCCAAGAAGAAACTTGGGAGAGCAGCACTTCCTTCTGAAAAAATAGTTGGTTGCCCTTATTTTCTAGGGCCTGAAATAATCTCCAGGGGAGAAGGTTACAACAGCTGAGTCAAGGCTATGAAAATTTGTATCTGCATGACTTAAAGGTCACATTTTCATAGTTGTGTGGTGATTTTTAAACAAGATGTGTAAATTTATTGAAGTATTTCTAGACTCTGGTTTAGTTTGCAAACCAGTTCGTGAGTTCAGTGGTATTCTCTCTTCATTGCCGTACATTATGAGCATGCTGGTTGCAGGAGGTGTTTTCTGGGGAAGACACTGCACAGCTTGGTATGTAAGATATAAACAAATAGAACTATTCCTAACCATATTACTGACTTCCTGTTACTAAATGTTGAAGTGTTCCTAACATATATACATTTTATAGAAACTTGGTATTTGTTTTTCATAATGCTTTTATAAAATAAAAGTTGCCTTCGCAAGAAGTGGTAGAAAACAATTGCATACAAGATATCCTGTGGCCTCATTTTTGCCACAAAACTTGACCAAATATTTTCCCTTTTTATACCCACTTATTTGCTGAGTGGGGTTTGGTTATCTGTAGGTTCTTAGATACCTAATCCTAAAAGAGTTTTAGAGGCAAGGATGTATAGAAGTTAATTTTCTTAATATTTTGAATAAGTAATATGCAGCTCATGTGTATTTTGTGTTATGTATTGTGTTTTGATACAATCTTTCTGATTCTGTATGATAATATTCCTTTATAATGCAATTTGTTGGCTCTTAGGAATGCCAAAATTTACTTTACAAGTTCTCCTCTAGATGTCGTCTTAATTGAATAAATCACTGATTGAAGTCAGTGTTAGGAATATTTTGGAAGACATGAAGCCCAAAATAATCTTGATTTTTAAAAAATACAAAAAACACCCCCAAACTCACAAGTTTTAAATCATATATGGATAATTGTGTAAAAGTTGTAACCACCTTGTTGTGCTTGTATTTAATACATAAGTTGCTTGTGTGTGGATTCTGGATACATAATGGGTTTTGTCTGCTTTTTTTGAAGTCTGGCCCCTAAAATTCTCTAGTATTTTCTTTATAAAGCCATATGCTTTATAAGTACTGTTAGTATTGTAGGGATAGTTTGATTAACACAATATGTGAAATTTCTATGTTGCAAAATGTGTTGTTGTTTTTTTTTAAGGAAATTTACTAGGAACAATTTTCATATTGAATTGTGGGAGGAGAAACTTGAATTCTTTGCATAACTGTGGTTTTGTGTAATTGGAAAGAATTTAAGGTGTAATATACTTGGTTGTAATAGTGTCCAAGTTTGGAAAAGTTCAGGTGTCCTGAAAACTGTTTTGAGATATTTTAAGGAAAATACAAGGAATGGAGTAGATCTGATACTTGGTTGATGAAGGGAGCTCGGTTGATGGGTGTGGGTCTGCAAAGCCATCTCATCACTGTCTGTTGCAGTGAGCTGTTTGAACGCTGCCACTGCTCTGTGTCAGCTGCAGGCTCATGGGGAGCTGGCTCACACCAATTCACCAGGAAAAAAAAGAGTAAATAGGGGCAGTTGGGTCATAAAAGTTGCCTGTGCTGGCTCAGGAGAGGAATGTGAATGTGCAAGGATCATGTGGGGAAGGGAGGAGTGAAGAGTCTGTCTGGTGACCAGCAGTTATCAGACTCATACACTTTTTCAAATGTCACTTAAAAAAAAAAAGCAACCTACAAACAAACAGATTTCTAGGCTGGTAAAAATTTAATTAGCATTCTAAAGTAATACTCTGTTACATTTTATAAAATTTCATTTGGTAATAGACTTTTTAAGTAAAGTGCTTTTTAATCTTCTAAATACAGAATTGAAAAATTGATAGGAAAAGTAACTAAGGACTGAAGGTTGTGTACATGCTCTTATCCTGCAGTGATGTGTAAGAGCCCTCCTGAGAGCTGCTTCCCTGGTGGGCACTGTGGGGAGGACTCCTTGGAAGGTTTGAAGCAGGCAGAGAAGATTCTTGTCTGCAGCTGTGTTTCTCCTTGCTCAGTTTGGGAAAAGCCACATCTGTTTTGGCAGCTGCAGAAGTTTTGGATGAGCTCTCTCATCCTGTAGTAGTGCCTGTATGTGTATGTGTGAATACGTGGGTTTTATCCAGCTGTGTTTTCTAGAGTGTTTCCAGTTCCCAGAAAGGAGCTTTTTCTTGGACATGAGGGAGGTGTAAGGGGTTCCTAAAAACTTCTAGGAAGTTTAGCTTTTCCCAAGCAGCAAATCCTGATGCTTGAGGCAGCTATTGACACGCACTGTTTTAAAGATAATCAAAATAATTTGTGTACAGTGACACTGATTGTTTACATACGGAAGAGAGACAATAAAATGTGGTAACCATAGCAACTGGGATTCATTTTGCTCACTTGCATATAGTATTTTGAGTTCCTGGTATGTATGGAAACCAAAATTTCACATGTGAGCAAGCCAGCTGAACTGTGGCTTCTGTGGTCACAGTCTATTCATAGCTACCCAAAACTGAATTAAAAGTATTGCACTAGTAGGAATGTTTTATGCATAAATATTTATTTAAAAGTTTGTTTCAACTCTTAAAACTCTTCTGTGAGAGAGAACTGATTTCAAAATTCTTTAAAAGAAAACTTTTAAATCTTCTAAAGAAAATGAATGTATTCAGGACCTTTCCCTCCCGAACTCCATCCTGGGAAAAAAGCCCTCAACGCTGAAGTGTGCCCCTCTTTTCGCCTCCTCTTTCCATGAAACAACACTCATCCCTGGGTGGAACAGGGAGGGGGAGACTGGGTTGTAGGCAGATTGTACCATCACATGACTAATGAGTAGGAAAATCTGAACAGAAACTTTTAAAGGCCACAGTTTTTCTGTGTTCTTTTGGAGCTATGAAATATTTCAGCCTCTGACTCCTTCAACTTTTCTACTAGGAGAGTAGAAGTAATGACAAAAATATAGAATAGATGTTTTGAAGGAGCAGATTTTGTAGTCCTTCTTGACAAAATTAGTGCTTTGTTTTGAATAGCGGAGATTGTGTGATCCTCTTAGAAAATATACGCTGCTATCACTCTGTCATTCCAAATAGTTTCCTCTAGATAATGCATTTTAGTTCTTTTACTTATCCGACTGACTGAATAGCAGACATACATTTGAAGCTGAGTAAACTTTCCTTCCCTAAGATGGTCAGATTTGGAAGTGTTCTCTTCCTGATGCCCTTCTAGTAGAGGTAAAGCAGCCTGTACTGTATAGTTGCTCCTACTTAGGTTTTATCTTTGTTCCTCAGTCCAACCTGTGTTATTTCCCCTTATGGTCATTTAACCACTGGAAACCAGTGAGTGCTGTGTAACACTTCTTTGGATGCATTGCTCTGCTCTCGTTTGTAGTTTTTCAAAGAGTGTTCATTACTTCTCACTCTTAATTGGTTTGTGTCTTCTTGCTTCTGTGACTGGATTAACATTTTGTTAGTGTTTGCTGCTGAAATAACACAACTGTGAGTCCAAGCAAAACATGGACTAAGAAAAAACCCTGCTAATATTGCTGAAACGAGACAGGTAATGGACTGTTTGCTGTAGCAGCATTTCCAAGCTGATTTTTGCAAATAGAGCTCAAATCAAACTTAAATAAGCATAATTATCAGTTGGAAGTCAGTGAGTTTCTGACCTTGGCTAGCAGAGATAGATCCACTGAGCTTCCTGGGTTTTGTGCTTGGGGCGAAGGGGGGGGGGTAAAAAAAAAATCCCAACTCTTTCCTTTTTACTAATTCTATGATAGCTGAATGGTTCTGTTGAAAGCGGGTCTGTCAGTCTTGTTTGTTTTTTTGAATAGGCAACTGCTGTTTGTTACTTGAGAAAAGCAACTGGTTCTGGAAATGTTCTAAACTGATGTGAGTCATCAGTGAAGGATTTAAATAGTTGAATATGATGTTTGTTTCCTCCCTTCCTTGGCTTAAAATTGTATGAATCTTTTTTTTCAGTGTTTCCCAGATAATAGTCTGAGCGGAAGTGGTATGCCTTTCTGACTCAAGTTCCTAAATATTGGTGGAGCACTCCCAGCCACTGCTGGTTTTGGTCATGTGGGAATTCCATAGGAACCTCTGACAAATGTATAAAAGCAAACATTTTGAGACGATGGCAACTTACCCACGAGGATTGATGTGGTTGGTGACATAAAACGTTGAAAGTCCTCTTCTGACTGGCATAACTGACTTGACTTTCCTGCCCAAAATGTGTTAAGTGGTACAGGATAAAAATTCAGTCATGAGAATCACTTTTCAAGTGTGTAGAATGTCTTGTAGAACACTAGAATTTGTGTTAGATTTTTATATAGCTGCCTGCTACTCTTATCTGCTAAAATAGAGGTGTTTTTAAAGAACCCACATCTCCTCTGTAGTTTCATATGCTCTTAGCCAATTTCAGGTTTCCTTGTTCTTTCTACATAACTTGGAGCATCAAAAATGAACGCATACTCCAGTGTTAACTGAAATGGTGCTGAAAAAAATTAGTTAGCTAATGAATTTTACAGGGGAAAGAGAAGGGGAAAAGGAAAAGAATGGGCACATCTGTGTTAAAGAATGGTATTAGGAGGATAACCTTGATGTGACCTGGAAAGCACTAACTGATTTGTCTGTCATCCCAAGCTCATCAAACATGCTGCAATGACAGCTTTTATATGACATCAGGATAGTGGAGACTGGGATTGAATCAGTGGTCACTAACCATAGGCAGCAGAGCAACTCTCATTTCTAGAAATCTACCTGACTGCCATTTTCTTTTTCAGAAGCTCAGCAGCATGGCAGCCCACCAGAGTTTTAATGAGGAAATTATAAACTTTATGCCAGATTTCTTGGTTCCAGTGAGAGCCTCCTCATTTTCAGTCACAACACCAGCACTGTCCAGTGCTGAATCTGTGTGTTTTGCTTTGTGCTGCCTTTCCTTTAAGGGGGTTTCCAGCCTTCCAGCTAAAGAACGACGGTTAGAAAAAGAGCAAAGTAAGGATGAAGGTTACTGGTTTATAGCCCATCCAGCTAAATTACCTTCTGTGGGGAAGCTGACTGGCCCTACAGACCAAATGTAACGTGTTCCTAATCATCTGCTGGAGAAACAGCAGTTTGTTCAGAAACAAACCAGAAAAGCATACAAATCCAGGGAAGGTGGGACTTGTTCTTTTCCCATGTAGCAATTGAAGATCACACTCAGGGTTTTTTTGAGTAAGCAGCTGCCAGGTGAGAATTGCTTCTTTTCCTTGGGATATGAACATAGAGGATTGGTTTCAGTGCATCAGAGAATGCCATACATTAGAAAATCCCAAGGAGTTTCTGGTATTCAGGGATGCAGTCTCTGAGAGGCTTGTGGTGCTCTTGTGTGTTATAGAGCCTGTCCTTGAATCCCAGACCATACACTATTCATAAACCCCTCAATTCCTACTGAAGAGGGAAGAGCAAACCTATTGTATGGTGAAAAATAAGGCAATGTTATGTTGACCTCCTGTGATGTAGGCTAGTTTTTTTGTAATGAATAATGAGTTTGATTCTTTTTTTTCTATGCGGGAACACTATTGCAGGAAGAAATTTTCAAAGAGGAAATAGGTAAAATCAGCAGTTCCTCTGTTCATCTTGAGCGTGACTATAGATCAGTAGAAAAGTAGATCAAAGGAGATGTACTAATTCTTCTCACTGTATGCATGTGCCCACAGGCCCAAAGGGAATTCTCTTAGTTGTTTTACCAGCTGCCCTAATATAAATTAGTAGGATCATATTTTAGTTAATTTATAGGAGTGAGTACACTATTGGTATAAACACTTTCAAAGCAAGGTGATAGACGATATAAAACTATGATTAGGAATTCTGCAGTTGTTCTTTTGCTCCAGCCAAGCGACCTGTTTCTTCTCCTTAGGGAAATGTAATAGCATTGTTTCCTGAAGCATCAGGCTGTCAGTGCCAGCTGTGACAGTGGGTTGGTCTTCCAATGTGTCTGGGTTGTTGTTTTTGCCCTGCTCTTGTTGACGTTCCTGTCCAGCCTCACCTCCCAGCAACTGGCTGGGTGTGCTGGGAGAGGATAGTTGACATGTGAAAGAGCAAAGAGGGACTGCTGAGACAGCCTTTGATTTTTGTTCTGTTTTCGTCAACTCTGCTTTTAGGGCTGGTGTGCACAGCTGATATTGCTACCCTCAGTAATTATTCCTGGAAGGACACCATGGTTATTATTGTAACTGATGCCATTTTCAGTGCCAAAAACCAGAACTGGCTGTGGACATGATCTGAGCTGGAAGGAGCTGAGCAGGCCAGAAGACTTGCTCCTATCAGTGTCTTTTCTGCCTTTCCTCTGCCGACAGGTGGAAATACTTTTAACAAACCTGTGAGCCTTGCTTTTTGTGTTATGAAAACATTTTTAAAAGCTGTCATGCTTGCAAAAGCCTTAAGTGTACAGCTAATAACTTTGTGTTGTGTGGGTTTAACAAATGCTGAAGTGTTTTGCCTTCTTTTCTCTTTGACTAAACTGATATTTTAAGGTAATATCGACTCAATTTTCCAACGGAAGTAATCTTCTCTCAGTTACCTTCTCCCAAAAAGAAAAATTGCTTAAGAAACAGCCTGTCTTCTGTCCCAAATCCATGCCACAGTACCTAAAGTAGTTTGTCAACATCTTTGTTTGTCTTCATGGATGCAAACTCACCTTAGCTGTTCATAACAATATATATATGGATAGGTGCATCTTTTTATGGTCTCTCTTCCCTGAAACAGGAGTTGTTTTGACTTCTAGTCAATTTTACAAGACTGACAATACCACCATCAGACTTGTACGGCTGCTGGGTGTAATAACTGCCTTCTGTTTCTTGAAAGACAGAGGTGGCTGCTGTTTGGTGCAGCTGATAAATCTGAGCACACACTTTTTCTTCAAAGTACCTTGAGACTGTCAAGTCAGACAGACTGGAGGACTTCTTTTACGTACTGTTCGTTAATGTAAGAATGAATTGTTGATTTTGATTACAGGGTTGGACACTGATAATGCACAAGATACCTCCTCCTGCCAGTGAATTTAAATCTGGCCTGAAAGGGAAGTGTACTGGGTGATATCCTAGCTAGAAAACAGTGTTGGATGATGCAAGACCCTAATATTTTCACTTTCTTTTAAGAGAAGTAGGATTTGCATTTGCTTTTCTGGTTTTTGGCCTGTGCACAGTTTGACTGTTAGACTCCATATTTTGGACATCAGAGATAATTTTTTTAAGGTATTTATTTATCTTGTACTATATGGTCCTTCAGCCAAGAGTTTGTCTGCAGGTGTATTGTCCAAATATACAAAAGAGAAGTCTTAAATTAAAAATTGCTTAGTAGACTTTTAACATTTTTAAGGTGTTTTATTGCTCTTTCATCTGATGATATTTCTGAAATATTTTTAAAATGTTACAGTTTGTTTAAGTGTACAACTGAAGTTTATGTCTGAATCACAGACATTTTTTATTATTAATTTTTCAACGATTGCTCCAATTGAGAAAAGTTAAAATGAACTCTGGATTATTTTTCTTCTTTGTATTTGTGTCTCAGTTTTTGCTGAAATGGCTATTCAGATACTGGATTTTATTAATTGCAAAGTCTTCAAAGATAATATGTGACTACATGAAATACTTCTCTAGGTTAACAGAGGCTGTATAATTGCGTGAGAAAAAGTAGGAGTTGCCTATGGTATCCTGAGGTGCAAGCAGAGCTATTTTGCTTGTCCTTAGAAGCAGAAATGTGGAGTCCAGGGGTTAAAACTATTCTGCAGATGCAGATGCTCTGGAATAAAAACTGGGAAGAAAGGTAGTAATTTCTTGCTTTAGACTGTTCTTTTTCCTGACTCCACCTCATTGAGAAAAGTTAAAATGAACTATAGCAGAGGAGTTCAGATGAGTGACTCATGAGAAGTATTCTAGAAGTATTGTAACTTATATTCATGGTGATGCTGAACACTCATCTCTGTCTGTATGTGATAAAACCAGCTTATACTGGGGCATGCCTATTTACTTAGAGCTGTAGCTATTATAAGCAATCTTTGTCTTCTGAAGAAATAGAGAGATTAGGTATTTGCCTTGCAGAGTTGATATATGACTTAGTTCTAAATTTTTTCATTTTTACTGGAACCTGACAGAACAATTTTCTTCCTTTCCTAAATCCTTTTAGTCATACAAAATATTACATGAAACCAGGTGTATTAACCTCAGCCCAGAAAAGATTTGGTAAATGCGGATTGGCAAGAGAGAAATGTTTATTTGGGTAGATTCTTTGATACTGAATGTCCTTCAGTGAGGTTTTTGGTGTCATCAGCAGTGCTGCTACAGTCTTCTGCTCATTTGTTCCTAGAGAGGAGGGCAGATCTATAGAAAAGGTTGCTATTTTTAGCTGATTCAGAGTTCATGTTTTTTCTGTCTGGTGTAGATGGCAGACATCTGTGTTATAACCTGCAGGTTGCATTCTTGTAATATATTCTCTTTATATGCACCCATGAAAGACTCTTGAAACTTGATTTACTTAAAGACAAGTGTCGTTTGAAAATTACAACACCTTTTTTTTTTTTTTTTTTTGCTTACAGCTATCATGTCAACACAAAAGCTTTTATTTTTGCAAAAATGCAGATCATCATTGCACTCCTTAAAATGTGAGAGTTAAGTGTGGAGATCTTACTTTGCTAAGAGATCTTGTGGAGGCTATCAGATCACCACTCAAACCCCTGTAGACATGGCATTCTTCCTTTAAGTTAGGCCATTTTTGAGTATTCTTTCCTACTGCTCATTTCATAAGCTTTCTTATTGGAAATAGATGACATTTGGAGAAAATGGATGGTGATGACCTGCTGTTTTCAGTTATTTTAAGTTTTATTAATACAAACTGTTTGAGATGCAATGTTCTTTAATACCTTCGCAAAGTTCTGTTATGATTCCTAAATTAGCTTGAGGAACAGAAGCTTAAATTAATCATCTTGAATTTACTTTGCTTTCATTCTCTGTTACTATTAACTCTTCTCCTACACAGAAAGTTGTTCGTCTAGATAAGCTGCTGAAAAAATGAAACCTTAGTTTGGTTTCTCACAGTAGAATTCTGAACAGCTTTTGGTTTTTAGAACATCTGTTTGGTAACATTAGAAACTGCATTTTGCACACCAGAAGATAGTTTGGGTGGTTTTTTGAAGTTGAAGGAAGAGGTGATTAGAGATGGTGTTTGCATTGAGGTGAAAGCATAGCTTTTGGTTGAAGGGGATGGGAGGGGCAAATGCGAGTTCATTGTGAGCAAAATTTGAATATCTAGAACTGGGTTTTCCTTTGGTTATGGAAGCAATTGTGCACATACAGTCCTATGGTGAGTAGGGTGTTTTTGCTTACTTAAATGGTTTAGATTGCTATCAAAATCAATATAATATTGACTCAGTTGTGTTGGTTCTCTTTCTTACGCAAACTGTGACATGCTGGCTTTTAACTCTCTGTAGTAATGTCACAATTCAAAAATGTACAATGTTAGGCGAGATAAAATATGTTAACTTGCTTTTGGAAATAGTTTATATTAATTGTATTCTAATTATATCTAAGATCACTAGAATAATTATCAGAGTAAATTTAAATGTTCTGAATTTTCACAGTTAACTGAGTGTGAAGACGTACTTTTTTAAGGTAACGATTGAATTTCTAGCTGACTTTGGAGCAGTAATTGCAAAGGTAAAAAATGGACCATGTTCAGATAATTTGAACTAAATTAGGCGTTATCTCTATCTAGCAATGTGTCCAGTTGGTAATTCCAAAGAAAGCATATGGAACCCTTGGCATTTGCTTACTGTATAAATGTACTGACTCTTGAAAAGTGTTCATTTACACTGAACATATGGGCTTAGCTGGAAAACCATTATCTAGCAAGTGTGTGTGTATCATATGAAACTCGAGTATGCATTTTGTCAGTATTTTGCTTTTACACATAAAATCTGATTTTTAATTTTTTAAAAAATGTGTTTTGTTATGCAAATAAGCTACAGTGTCTGTTTCTTAGGGCATTTTTCACAAATAGAAAGCAAACTATTTTCTATGTTGTGGTTGTTGTGTTCCATAGCAGACAGCAGGGTGTTGCAGTAGCTGAGCTTTGAGGATGTCCATGGTTTATTAGAACTAGTTCTGCTGTGGCCAAGAAGAACACGAGTTGTCATATGTACTCGTGTGAATCTGTGTTGTTGCTTTTTAATAAGTGGCTGAAATGCCAGAAGAAAGCAGTGTGGTGTACAAATCACTGCTTTTTTGTAATTAAAGACTAAAAGTATGAGATTTCAAAACAACTAGACTCTGTGTAATGAACAGAATATATTTATGAAGGTATTTGTTAGTCTTGAGAAATTTTAATCTGAAATTTCATGATGAATCAGAATCTGGTGCTATATTCTGCCAGGCCAGGACTCTTGAGGTCAGGGAGCCCTTGGCCAAGGTACTCTTTTGCATTTAGAAAACTTTCACCTGCATGAAGTGTCAGGGGGAAAGGGAGGTGTTTAAGCAATTTATTATGTTGCAGTGAAGCTACTGTAGACATTTTTGCAAAAGAGTTCATGTGAGCTTTTCCTGCCTGTGTCCCCCAAAGGTGGGAATTCAATATGTCTATTTATATCCAAACCTTTTACACACCATTTAAACCTGTCTTTCTCTCTGCCTGGGTTCCTATGTGAAACCTGAGTACAAATACTTTATTGAAGAGCTATAAACTTGCTCACCATTGACAAATTCTGCTCTTAGCAGCCACTGAAGGGCATCAGAATTGCCTTCATGCTGCGCAGCAGGAGCAAAAACCCTCCCTCTGTTCCTGTAACACTGAAGCTTATCCAGCAACTTTTGACAGAAGCCATTTACATAATACACCCACGAGCCAGCACCATTTAGGCAGATTCAAGCTGAAGTATTTATTCAGCAAGTTGTAGGGCTTCATATTATACTTCATTATTATGGTATATTTTAATAATATTTAAATTATACTTGATGTAATTTTTTTCAAGCTGAGGTTATGTTTGTTTGTACTAATTGCAAAAAGCCAATGGGTTTGGTCATTATTAGCTGGTTTTTTAATAGTCAGCCTATTGCTTTAAGACTTTTCATTTAATTTTCAGAGGATTTATGTGGGGCATTTGTTGTCTTCAATGAGTTAAGTGTTTTGTTGCTCTGATCAGTGCCATATGAAAGCAGTTAAACTGCTGGAATTGTTTACTGCCTAAAGTGTAGTTAGTCAGCAGAACCAGTACACCACATTTCTTTGCGGCTTTTAGTGGAAAATATTAAACAGGCGTTCTTTCTTCAGTTACAGAATTTTTACGTTTTCAGCTGCGTTAGTCACCGAACTAGCGCAGACTGCAAAGACTGCCCCCAAAAAAAGAAAAAGGCGGGTTTTTTTTGGTGCCAGAGGAAGTTACCCTGGGAGCGGTGGCTGGGTGCTCTGGTAAGTGTGACATGTGAGCATTACTAGGCATTTCACCCTGCCAGGCTGCAGTCGCTGCTCGCCAGGCTGCTGCTCAGGGGGAGCGCTGCCGTGGCAGTGGTTTGTGCGCCGCTCCTGCCGACTCGGACAGCCAAGCTGGTTTTTGAGCTTTACAAGGCTATCTGCTGATTGTATAATTTAATTTGTCGAGGAAAAAACCTGATAAGCAGAAGCTCTAACTGAAGAGGAGAATCAGGTTGGCGCAGTGACAGATGTTCGGATAAAGAAGTTGGCTCAGAGAAGATGTACAGAGTCTGATTTTTTTTTTTCCTTTTTTTTCCCCTCCCCCTCAATCTGAATGAAGACTATCATGGGAACTGCATTCACATGGTGATCAAAAGAAACACTTGAGTGATGAACTGCTTTTGCAGAAGTCGTCTAAGGCAGTAATTTGAGCTTTTGTGTGCAGTAGCTAGCTTGTTTTGCTGAAGCCTTCCTCCTCAACAGTATTTCTGCCTTACGCGCATTCCCTGATGGAGAAGCCACAGCTACTGCCTGGTGAAGGAAAAACGAACGCTCCGCATTGCTCGTGTCCCTGACGAGTAACACCGTCTGCGTTGCTGTCGTTTGGGGAGGCTGGATTCAGCCGGCAATATTATTCAAGGAGTTCATTGTCCCTGTGGTCTGACTCATCACATGTAAATGTGCTGCAGCCGTGCTGCACGTTGCAGCTATTTTCTTGCACGGGAAAGATTTATTTTCCTCTGAACAGGTCCTGAATAACTGCTGGAACCGAGATGTGTTTTTCTGTCTGGACTGTTTTTGACATTGAGAAAGGAAGCTGTAGAATGGCAGGATGATCGGGAGGCGCGTTTATTTTCAGTCACCAGAAAGCCTGTGAGGGTTGATTTAAACTGACCTTGCAGGAGTGGGAATAGCTGCGGCCGTCTCTCTCGGGGCAATTGTTCCTTGTTCCGTCCTCTGCAGGACGGAGTCGTGTCTTCTGCAACAATGATTTCACTGTGGGGGTAGAAGGACGCTGTGGAAGTTGTGACATTAACAAAGACAAATTTACTCGTGAAAGGACAGCTGTGTGCGACAGTGAGTGCTGTTCGAATGGAATTGGATCTTGGGATATTTTTATCAGCTGTTCCACAGTTTGGTTATTGTGGTTTCGATGCTTAGGGACTTTTTATTTTATAAAGAACAAGTTTTTTTTAGCAGTGTCTTGAGCATCTTTTGGTGTTTAAGTCTGAAAAATGAAGTGTGAGGGGGGATTGGAATGTCCCTTTCTAGATGCTAACACACCAGCAGTAGCACTCACTAGTTTGTGAGGGCATGTGAAACAGGTGAAAGTATTTCCTCTATGGTCCCTATTGCGATACCTGCAGTCTGCTTCCAAAAATACCATTGCTGGCATTTTTTTGTTTGCTTTTGCTTCCTCAAACGGATCGAATGAGTCGAGTCTGTATTGTTGTTTTGGAGGAGGAGGAAGATGATTCTCCCACATTTATTTCCAGTTTGCCTCAGGAAAATGTATCTGTACATCCATCGCCCTCTGGAAATGTGCTGGTAAGGCATGTTGTTTGTTGGCATAGTTCCTGCTTATAATGCTGTCTGAAATACCATTAGCTGTATTCCTAAGATTAGGGTGAACACGTACAATGTTGAAACAAGACAAGGTGATAAAATCTGCCTGTAATAAAGATGGAAAAAGCTGAAACTTAGTGGTAGAATTTATGCTTGCAGGGGTACATTCTTTTTCGTGTAACCTTATTTATGGTGCAGCAGGAACAGATCTTGATTCTTGTATAATAGGAGTGGGGTTTTAGAAGACTTAGGGAAATGTGTTTGAAGTAAATGGGTTTTCCCTGCTCCACTTCTCACTCTTCAGTGGTACATCTATGCAGTACCCCTTTAGAAGCTGATGTGATCATTGTATTATAATAATATGCTGTGTTTGTTCTGAGAACTGATAGAGTATATAGTTACATCAAACAAGAGCAATTCTAAGCTAAAATAAAAATTAACATAAGTCACAGTCTTGGTATAACTGTTAGATTCAAGTTAGCACTTTAGGGAAATGATCAACACTGGGGACTATGCTTTTATTGCTTTAAATTATTTTATTTTGTCAAGTGACTGACTTAAATCTTGCTAGCATACCTCAGCAGCTTTTCTTACTTACTAAGAAATCCTGCTATATTTAGTAATAGATGTATGTGAGTGTGAATTTGTTACCATACTTATCTGATGCACTTTGCTTTCCCACTCTGTCTAAACAGGTGAAAGACTTCCAGTAACTTGAGCCACTTGCTAATGTAAAAGGGGATTGTTTGCTTATACTGTATAGAATTTCCAGCATGTAATGACAACCCTAATTTTATTATAAGATGTTCTCTTTTCAGCTGTTATAAGCTTATCTTAAGCTTGTCTTCTCAGCTCCTTTTTTTTTACTTTCATATATATGTTTCATTAACTTAGAGGATGTCTGTGTGTTTGAGGTTTTTAAAATTTGCAATTTCTTTGGCTCTAAATACTGGTGCTGGTTTCTTTGTTTTACTGCCTGGAATGGGGTTTTTTTGTCATTACCTTGTGTTTCTGTTATGTATCGAAAAAACTGTATGTGTATCAGTAAAACCTAATATGGGGGTTTATTTTAAGATGTGTTTTTTCTTCATTTCAGCCACCATTGGTCCAAGCTATATTTAATGGAGATCCTGATGAAGTTCGAGCACTAATATTTAAGAAAGAAGATGTTAATTTTCAGGTAAAATCAAATATCATTGGCTTTGAATGTATTTTAATTTTGAATATATTTTAATTTTGTTTGTTATATCTTTCTGCTGTACTAATCTCTTTAAAACTTTGCTAATTCTTGAGCTGTACGTTTTATATACTAGGCTAAGTAAAGCCTTTACATACACTTAATACTGGCAGGTATATAGCTTTGCATATTTGTGTAGATAGTAAAGACCTTATTTTATATTCCTTGTAACTTAATTCTGCAGTGCTTGGGTAACTGCAAAGTTTGTTTATACAGTTGCATCAGACTAATTTACAGAAAGCTAGACTGGTCGAGTGTGACGCTATGTAGACTTGAATTCTTTTAAAATTGAATATAGCGTGTAGTATACATTAGACAATTTTAAGAACATAGTCTGAGGTTTCAGTAGGTGCACTTAACAGTGGATTTTAAAAAGGGAAGCCTAATGATTATATTAGTAAGAATGAGAAGTTGGGTTTATATTTTTGCGGTGCTGCAGCTCAGGCACTGCAGACATAAAAATTATACTGAAATGATACTAAGTTTGTTCCATTGTGTGAAATTTAAGATTTGAACAGCATGCAATTACTGTATTTCTGTTAAAACTCTAGTATGCGTGTTTGACACTATGAAAGATAATACAGCATGAACTCTTTACATGGATTAGGAATTGCTTTGATTATTACAGCAGACTGACACAAAACATTTAGGGCTTATGCTAGAGGAATATAACTATATAGCTGTTTCTCCTCCAAATGCATCAGAACAAGAGTGATGCTAAAAGGCAAAGGCTAAGATCTAGTTGCTACCTAGGGGCCCATTTAAGACCATGATAAGTGTTTACAGTTTCTTCTGGGGAGATGTAAACCGAAAGCAAATATTTAGTTTGGTATGTCTCTTTTGACATTTAAAAGCATTCTGCATAATTTACAGCTGAGAAATGCCAGCTGAAAAGTCCCAGTATAAGGAAGCTGTCCTATTGTCTTGAAGAGTTTGAGAAGGACTCTATATAAAAAAACATTCTGTCAAATCTGAAGCTTTGTTTCATAAGGTTGGATTTTTTTTCCTCTTTCAGGAGTTTTGTATGTCCTTAAGCAAGATTGTGTGATGAATTATACCGAAAGACTTAATCTTCTGTTTAGTTATGAGAGCGTTAGTTTTGTATCCTTCCAGTGTCTGCAGCTATATGCTCTGGTCACATTGCCATTTTCATGTTTAAAAGATGATTAGTTTGTATTGTTACTTTGTATTCATTCATGTGTTAAAGTCAGGTTTAGCATTCATAGCTATAGACCTTGTAAACAAAGTTAGGTTTACTCTCTTTCTGCCTTTTTTAATCATCTATTACCAAAGCCTCTGCTATATTTCAGTATGTATGTGGGAGTGGTTTGGAATTGGGTTTTGTTTTTTCTCAAGTTTTGTCAAACACTTGCAAATAAATATGAAGATAGGAAGTCAGCTAATGTGCTTAAGTAGGAAAGCTTGTAATTATTTGCTGTCTTTGAAGAGAATTACTTCAGATTGCTGGGTACTTATATTGTAGGTAGAATAGTCAAAATCTGGAGGTTTTTACATTTTATGTCCTTTTTTTTTTTTTAAATTCCTTTCGGTGGATACATCTCTCTTTAATAGAACATGTGCGCATCTTAGCCGAGTAACACCCAAGGTGTGGTTAGAGTCCATGCAGGACAAATATGCCATTTTTTCACAACCACCTTCTTCAGCATTGGGAGATGCTTATCACTCATGACCACTGTTTCTTACCGTGGCAATCCTAGTCCTACTACAATATCAAATATTATATTTACATTTATCCTTTAAATGCTTTGAGCATGTAAATTCATCCATTGTCTGGTAGAAATGAAGTAGACTGCCTAGTACGTTTTTCTGTGTGTCTGTGTGCATTTTGTTCTTTTCCTTGGGTTTTTTGTTGAAGATGTCCTTGGCTGGAGGTAATACATCTCTACATAAGTCTAGATCCAGACTTGTTCCCTGAGTTACATGTTACAAGTTGGTGTGGACAGAAGGAGGGGAATAGTGAAGAAAATGAAGTAGTTATTTATATTCCTAAAAAAGAGAAGGATTGAGCTAAACTGTTTTGACCGTTGTGGTTTGTATTAGACCAGTGTATACACTGGATTTTTTTCCACTTCGCTATCCAAGTGTTTCAGTACAGTTATTTAAATTCCGGAGTCATTCCCTCCAATGCCTCGGCAGAGTCATTTCTCCCTTTCAAGAGCAACTAATTATTTTGCAGTTTGTATTCTAATAGTTGAGATTCCTTCCATCCTCCCTTCCCCTGTGCATGGGCTGGACTCTGTAACTGGAGACCCAGCAGCGTTCTGTGAATCAATTTTGCCCAAAAGTGAACTGAAGATAGAGCTGTTGTGCATCTTCTTTGTGACAGTGACATTCATCTAGGAAAGTTTTTTATGATGAAATGGGGGTGTTTTTTCTTTATGTTTCATCCAGCTTCATTTACCTTCTTACTTTTACGATATGTTATCTCTGACATTAATCACAATCGGTTTAATACTCTTTATAAAGCTAAATGAGTTGAATCTGTGTATTTGGCTTTCCAAAGCTAGGCTGTGGAAACTGATGTTATGGTAATACCTAAATACAGCTTTGAGTTTGGGCTGTATTAGGGCATTATTCCTAAAACAGATGATGTCTTCTGCCATAGTGTAATACTTAGAGACTTTCTGAAATAGGTAGTCTTTCAGAACATGAGTTGCTCGGTGTGACTATAAGATGATGTGCAAATAGCAAATGGGCTTTTTTCAGAAAGAAGATTGTTCTCTGTTCATGCCACACCAGCCTCGAGTCACAGGCTCAGTTTAGATTTAGAAACTATGTATTGTATTCTGTCTGCTGTTGTAATCTTTCGTGAAGAAAGAGCAAATTGAGTGTATCCCTAGCTGCTTAAACTGGGGTTCAAAAACGGTTACCCTCTCTGCAAGCTGGAAATGTGCAGCTCTTTATAGACAAAACTGATCTATAGGAACTTTGTTCAAATAAATTGTTTGGAAGGTGAACTTTCCAGAGGCTCCAGTTAATGGAAAAAAAAAACAAAACAAAGGGGAAAGGGTTCCTTTTTCCTCCCATTTTCCAAGAAAGCTTGAGTAGCTGCCTGTTTAATGAATCAGGCTTAAATCACATGCATGACAAATGTCAAACAGTATAGAGTTTCTGTTACAAGCATGGCTTTTGCTATGCTCTATGTGTGTTTGTTTAAAAAATATTATTATTTCTTGGTACCATCCTGAGCTTTTGAGACTTGACAGAAAGGAAAATCTTGCATGATAATGGACACATTTATTATCTATTTGTTAATGGAGATCCTCAACATTTCCTGCTCTTGCTGATTAGATTAGTGTGGCTGGTTTGAATTCTGCATACTTTTCAGCAATTAGTTTTAGCTAAGTGAATGATTTCAGCATTGTATTTTATAAATGAGTATTGGTTTGGGCTTTTTTTTTTTAAGATTTGGAGACCTGTTACTGTTGTGAACTCTGCCATTTCTGTTTGTAATCAGAACTCGTATGATGTATGTTCAGTTTAAAAGATCATGAAAATGGAATATATCATCTCAGCTATTAGTTAAGAATAGAATTCTCTCAAGAGAATACCAGCTCACTGTCAAAAGTGATTTAAAGGTTGCAAATCTGACTACTGAAGTGATTGTTCAAAATCAGAACAATTTTTCCTCCTCCTAGACCTATTAGGGTAGTATTTCTTGCCATGAAAATTGATACTTCAGGTAACCCAATATTTTTTATAACTCCATTGCACTTGATCTTAGCTGAGGGGACAAATATCTGATCCTCTCTGGAACTGGTGTCAGTGTGCCCCTTGCTCTTCTCATACTAAAGCCAAACAAGCTCTTTTTTTGAAAGATTCCCAAAACTACACAGATCTCTCACAATGCTCAAAAATGCTCACTGTTCCTATTTAAAGTAGTAATATTGACATACGTGACAAGGGACTTAAACGTGAAATACGTGGAACTTATTGTATATTGTGCTTTGTGAAATTAAAATAGATTTAAACTATGAAATGTTCTAAAGCTGCTTTATGTGTGAGTTGGTGTTTTTTTCCCAACATGAAATGTAATAATGGGAAGTGAAATTCCTCATACTGTACCATTACAGCCATTGGTACCCTGTAGCAATCAGGGTTCTCTGTATGATTTCTATTGTGAATTATTGGCCATCCAGCACGGCTCTTAATTTAATGTCTTTTTTGTATAGTAAGAAACCACAAAGTAAAAATTTACCTGTGCTGCTATTTTGGGAAGAAGGGAAAAAGAAAACAAAACCATAGTACCAAATGATCTTTTGTCTGCCCTCCCTGACCCACACCTGTATTAGATAGCAATGAAGTGTTGCCCATAAATCCCAAGTTTTGTTGGTGGGACTGACAAGGGGTATGATCCTGTAGCACCAAAGCGCTGATACAAACAGGGGAGCTAAGGTTGTGTCTGACTGGTATTTTGAGCAGTAGAGTTCCAGTAGCCATGTGGGCTCCATTCCCAGTCCTGCCAAATGTGGGTTTGCGTAACTTCTTCATGTTTTTTGCGTAGTAGGAGAATGCTGCTGAATGTTGTTTTAGGGTAAGACACAACATTAGTTTATCGTACTCTGCAGGTCACCATATACTGAAAGAGGAAGAAAATTGGCTTGTTAGTCTAGTGACAAGTCTAGGACTCCTTATACAGCATCGGGTCTGTGTATCAGGAGAATTAGATTATTGAGGGTCTCAAAGATATTAGTAATTTAAGAATGAATAATGAAAATTTAAGTACAGTTCAAAAAACAAGAAAGATTCTTTGAGATGATGGTATTGGTCAACAAAGTCCTAAAAGAGGTTAAATAGAAAAAATAGGTAACATATGTATGATCACCTGGCTTTCAGCGTTATACTTTACCTTGTTGTTTGAACTACTGGAGTAACAGGTGTTTTCCTGCATATTTGTGCAGTGTAGTACAGGAAAACCTGAATTACTTAGCTGCGGTATGGAACATTCTACAAGACTTTAGTAAAGTTTGATGTTCTGATCATACAAATGAATCCTGTGCCTATTTCGTACATTAAAAGAATTTTTATATATGTTGTTCTGTGGGAAATTGTAATTGCTCTCTAATTCAGCAATTACATTGAAATATTTCTCAGTGTAAAGAACGTTACGTAAGTAAATATCATGGACTTGCTTGAAAACAAATGAACAAGAAGCCCTAATTTGTAATGAGGTAAAAATAGTTGTTAGGTATTTTCTTACTTTTGTGTTCACGATCTTTCTGTAGCCAATTATTTTACCAATTACTAATGTAGATTTCTTGTTTGTTTTTTATAAAAAAGATACATGCATACTGCAAATGTAAATTCACTTTAGTTTGACTTTGCTGTGCTTCTAGAAACTTTTCTGTGTTGATATGCGTAAAAGTGTTTGAGCTATGCCTTTTGTTATCAGTGCCTTTGTAACTTAGAGTCGCTGTTAGTGTAAGAATGTGCTGATTGGGACAACTGGATGAAGTTCTTAAAGCAGGTTAATACGGGATGCTTTTAAACAGTGGTGGTGGTTGATGTGTAGTGCTATGTTCTTGTGCTTTTGGTGAGGGCAAGACTCAGGCTGTTTTTAACAGGGAGTGGAAATAGTTTTGAGAACAGGGGAGAAGACTGACAGTTTTGCAGAGATTTGCATGGGCCAGATAAAAGCAATGGGAAGACAGGCATGTCCAAATAGTACTCCTTTCTGCTTCAGGAATACTGTGACTGCTGATCAGGAAAAGGGGTTATTCATCATGGTTTGTGATTTGGTTCACTCACAGTATGTTTGCAGGGAAATAATTTTCCAGGCCATTTCATCTGTAACACTTCTTGGTACTAGATAAAGCTTCTGGCAATCACAGCAAAGCTACCCTCTGGGTTTTGCCTAAACTGGTGAGAGTAAAGAGTGGTCAAAAATTAGTGTAATGTAGCAAAGGCTAAGCAGGAGTTGTGAAAACTTTTTAGCTCTTCAAACTTTTTCTGAGGAGGTGAGATTATGGGTTTGCTAACCAGTCTATTTGTCGCAGACATGCCTCACACCCAATGTTGGTAACTATTTTGTCAGGTTCCTGCAGCCAAATCAGAGGATTTACATTAAGGGCTTTTTCATTGGCAATTGGAGTTGGCAACAAAAACTTGCTCTGAAGTATTTGTTACTGTGGAGCAGCATCTCATTGTATTCCTTGGCAGGATAGACATAACGTCTGGTTTGCTCATTTGAATGTGAGGGAGGAATTAAAAAGTTGCCCAGAAAATTGTAAAATATTCTGAAGAGCACAGTTTATTTATTTTTTTAGATCCTATTTTGATAGGTCAGGTTATGCACTTTTCGTTTCTTAGTTGTTGCCATTGCTAAAGAGTTTCAATCTGTCATGCATTTTTCTTCTCTAAAAGTAACAATCAGTAGTTTTTTATTGGGTCTTTTGCTAATTTCCAAATGCAGGCAAGCTTTTAATAAAGAGATACTGTAGTTATTGTAACTTGAACCATCTAGACTGACATTGTGAAGGTGTAGCTGCAGTAGTATTTTGGAGGAGTGCACAGTTTAGACCTATTAAAATAAAACTTGAATTTTCCAAAAATGTTGTAATATCTTGAGTCTCTAATCATAGCAAAGTATTTAGTGAAAAATGGTGACTTTTGAGGTATAAATAAAGTGCATAGAAATATTTGCATGTTTTTTGCTATATTGAGAACATATTTTTTTCCTCAGAGATGGTTAGAATACAAAGTTTGCCATCTTTGTAATGTGCTTGTTATAGCTGGTGTGATTCCGAATATTTATAGCTTCGCATTTTATCAAATCAAATCTAGAGGAAAAATTGTTTTAAAACTGCTTGCTAATTTCCCATATTATTTATCTATTTAAAATTCTGTTCAACCTTGAAGCCCTTTCTTTCTTCACTAGAAAGGTTTCTGCTTGGTTGAACATTATTTGTAATATGTTTTTCTCTTCAGTTTAAAGTGTAGCAGATTTGGGGGATAAAATGACAGGTATTTGTGAGTTAGACTTTTTAACATGATGAAAACATAGGATATAACTTAGAGCTTGGTTCTAGTTATTTTAATTCAGTTTTATCCTTTGGATTTTTAAGCAGTAATTCCCCCTGAGGTTTCCTGCAAATAAGAACTGTATATTGAAAGAGCACAAACATATATATGCCTGTACATATATGCATACAAGTTATATAGAAAATGTGAGCTTATTTTGTTTTTAAATGGTCACTTATCTAACGTTAACAACAGTAGGCATATAATGAAATGTCAGTGAGAACAGTCCTTTGAAATAACTGCAGGAGGTTGGAAAGGAAATAAAACATTCCTGTATAAACAAACACTAATAAAGAGAATTCCTGCAGTAAAATACACTGCTGAGAAACTCAGGGCAGCAGCTGCTGCCTGGCAGCCTCTGCTTGGAACCCAGCTTCAGGTGCTGGAGCAGAGGCCAAGAAATCTTATTTTGGGCAAGTGAGGGGCTGTGAGACTTCACGAAGCACAGGTGAACTCAGGATGGGCACAAATCACAAAACAAGCTGTGTGTGCCTTCAGACCCTTCTACAGCTAACTTCTAATAGAAGAATTTTTATTACCCCTTTAAATAACATTAATTATACCTATCTCTTACTCAGAACAGATCTCTAAGAAGAACTGAGAGCTTTTGTAATTAGAGGCATTTTTAAATAGTTAATGGCTTTAATTTGGTATGTTTTCATTTTGTATGAAGTATGTGTAAATATATTTTTTGAATGTATAGAAAAATAGAGATATTATAGAAATAATAAAATAATAATAAATAAATAATAATAAATAATAAAATAGAAATATAGAGAAAAATAGAGTGTATAATCTCAGAGATCGATGGTAGTTATTTTCCCTGTTTGTTTGCCCACATACTTCCAGTAAAATACAGCTTTCTAATGGAAGCAAGATGTTTCTTTCTCTTTAAACATTTGTTTGGATTTTCGACCAATGTGCATCTCATTGTATTGTATTGCTTTCTGCTTCTAGATAGTCTCTGTACTAAACTTTTTAAGTTTTTCCATCACAAACAGGAGCCCACATTTTCTGTGTGACCAGCCTGATGAAATGATGAGACATATGAGACTCCTGCTTTATAATGTGTTCCGTTAATTGAAATTTCTTCACATCTGAAAAATGGCAAGAAGATTCTGTGATGAATTCTAGTTTTGAGGGGAGTGTTTGTGATATTGAAAAAGCAGGAGCAGGTTGTGCCTGCTCAGAACTTGCATCTATGCATCAGCTTTTATTGTGGAGCTGAAGTATCTTGCATGTAAGAAAGTCCAAGAATTGGTTTTTAGAAGGACATTTTGTAAATAGCACGGGCCAATGTGTGTGGTGTTACATTAAAAAGAGGCAAAGCTTGTGAAACACCTTGTCACTAAGTCTGATCAAGTTTTAGTGAGGTATTTTTAATGGAGGAAATGAAATGCTGCATTACCTACCATATGGGACTATCCAGGAGGTGCTTTGGTAAAGAATTAAGAACCTTCTTAAATACATGAATATTCATGTTATATATCTAAACAGATAAGAAACTTTGCTGCAGGAAATGTACAGAAGCGCTCTTTCTATAGGAAAGCTGATTCTACTTCTAAAGGATTGGATATTAGGTTGTTTGATCCATCGATGTGAAGCTTGACTGATTCCAGAAATGGGTAACTTTGGAGACTAATTCTTCCAGGTGTAGTGTAAACTTGCTGCCAGTTGTATATTGTAAACAGCATCCACCAGCTACTCAAAGATGATTTAAATTCTTCATATAGAGTTGCTTACTGTAACTTAACTTTAAAGTTGAGCATTTCCTGTTCATTAGTGTGGGATGTTTTTCAAGCATGTCATCTGTAATGATTAATCAGATATCTTAGTTCCTTTGTAGATGTTTACAGTGAATCATGTTTTTCAGCCTCAATATAAAGTGTGTCCAAATGGTGTTGAGTTCCTCTTCTGGTGTAGAAATAGATTCAAGATGTTTTAAATACAAATCTGTTTAATTAGGCATTTTCCTTCAGAATTGAAATGTTTAATGAGAGAAACTTGCCGGTCCAGAGAGGAATAATTCTTTGCTTCATGTCAATAACACGGTATTTAACCTCTGCAAATGAGATTTTCAGATACATTGAGTTACCACTCTTATTAGAGAGGTACAAACAGACAAACCTTCAGCAGAGTTATAGGATAATCTGACCAACATCAGCAAATTGCTACTCAGTACAGCAGGCTTGTGGGCAGTAGCTCTCAAAAAGTTACCATTGCAAAGGGTAGAACTGAGAAGAGCATTCTGCTTACATGGCATGGTGCTGCCTTGAACAGGAAATGAGAATTATTCTTTAGAGACTTTGGTATGAATTAATATTAGTGTGCTACTCAGGCTAACATATCCTCCTTCTCACCAGGCTTAGTAAGCTCGCCCAGTACTATGCTAATGTGGATTTACGGTTTGCTAAACTGGGCAAACAAGCCTGGATGTCTGCATGGCAGTGGTTTACTGTATTGGCCAAACACTGAATTTCTTTTGCAGTAATTGGGAATTTGACAGACAGCTTTTGTTTCAGTCACTGTTATTTCTTTAACATTGAAAAATTCTCATTGGTGTAGAGAGCCATGAATAATTACTTCAAATTTAAAAGTTTGAAGAGTTTTTAAAGTTTCAACAGTTTTGTGTTTGAGTCTCCAGTATGATTCTTAGTGATAATGATTTTGTAGATCATGTCTAATTTGCCATTTTACTTTTAGTGATTATTGCTTAAGATTGTAACCTTCAAAGCATAATTGGAAGTTCTGCATTTCCTGCTGCTTTTACAAAACAAGCTAGAGGCAAGGTCTTGAATAGTTAGAGCTTACTGGAGTTATTCCTGGCAGTTGCTGTGCCTGACATGCAAAGGATTGGTATTTTAGAACAGAACATCCTCACTGAAAGAGCAGAGAGAAGAAAAAAGTTCAATAGTCTTAATGTGCATTGGCTTCCAACATGGACATAGTCCTTAAAGAGGCTTTTGCTGGGAAAAGCAAGATAGGATTTTAGTTTACTGATTATTTGTAGTCATTTTCTGGATGAAAACCCTTTATGCATATGCAACATACCTTTGAACAAGACAATTTCCTCCACTTTGCAAGCGGTTAAATCTACCTTACTGTGGGATATCCAATATGCTATCAGTAAACGTAATTTCCTTTGTCCAGTTTGGCCCTTGTACACAAGCTCTACGTGAGGTAGATGCACCTTTTAAGTTCTTAAAATCTTCTTTAATAAAGGATGGATGGATATCAAAAACAGTGAAGAGAAAGTGTTTCTCATTTGTTTGCCATGTGATGTAGGGAGGGCTGTCCCATAAATACCCAAGGAGCAGGACTCTTGTCCACTGCCAGTAGGACCTGAAAAGGCTCATACTGGTGTCAGGTATCAGGGCAAAGGAACTGGAAGGTCACTGCAACAAATTCTTGCTGAAGAGCGTGCTCCAGAAGTTCAGGTACAATGTCTTGATTATGAAGTTGAGGAGGTATTTTCTCAGGCCTGTGATATCAGCCTGTAGCTTTCTGTCTCCAAATCCAGTGAAATTCTGTTCTCTTTTCAATCTTTTAAAGTCCTACTTTATTATTATCATCCTTCCTGATCATTAATTTAATTTCTGTTTGAATTAGAATGAAATACTAGTTATATACATATGTATATGTGTAATTATGGTAACTTATAAATAAATTACATGATGCTGACTTGCTGTTTCAAAGGAGTGCAAATATCTTGCCTTAGTTGTTGCAAGCTTTTCCTATAATCACAGTCATCTTCTAAGCTTATCCCATATCCACTTAGCCTAAGATAGTGCATATAAGATACTTTGATCCTAAGGTAACCAGCAGTTTTAGATGAACTTTTATCCTCACTATCAGAGGCTTGCTGTTGGGTTTCTTTGGTGATCAGTGTGAGGACTTTTCATTTTCTATTGCAGACTGTTGTTGGGTGGATGTTTTTTTTACTCTCATTTTACTCTTGTTCTTCAGAACAGATGTGTTCTGCAGGATTTTTCTTGCCTAACAATTAGCCTTTGAATTAGCATAGATTGTGTTGTATGCTGTTTGGAGTTCAGAATGGTGCAAGGGCCTCTTAACAGAAGGGCTTTGCATATTCCAACTAGATGACCTTACTTCATGAAGCTGTTTAACTTAACACACACCAGGAAAATGTTTTGGCTTGCTCCAAGAAGAGGTGCTAACATTAAACGTACAACCTGAAATGCACGTCTTTTCCTGTCAGCAGGACAATGCAGTTAGTGGGACAGATATCTGTTTTACATTGGTCGTTGTCATTTGAGCACTTGCCTTTGCAATGAAAAGGGCAGAAACCCCAGCTTTTCTGAACAAAAGTGTCAGTGGCCTGAACATAATGTGCTGGATTTAAACTGTGATGGAGATGTGCATACCTTACCTAGTGTGGTGTGTGATCTTTCACTGGAGCATAAACAGAGCTTGTATTGTTTTCTCTCTTGGCATATTTTCTTATTTGTGTCCTCAAAACATTTCAGATTATGACACTGTAAGATGAGGCAGTGCCCCTATTCCAGCCCACTCTGTGAGCACAGGCTGGGTTACATAATGTGCTCCACAGCACTGTACTCTCATTATGGAAAATCCATTGTTTTCTCATACTGGTTTTTTTTTTTTCAGAAATAGTTTCAGAATTATTTATCATTTTTCTTACCAGCAACTGCATTCTGATTCAAAGCTGGGGTTTTCTTCTTTCTTCTGCCATACATACCAGGTAAATGTTTACAAATCGTGTAACTGGTATTTGGGAAGCATAAAGCCAAGGGCAAGTATTTTCAATGATATATTATTGGTTTGGGGTTTTTTTGTGTTTGGTTTTTTTTTGTGGTTGTTGTTGTCGGGGTTTTGTGTGTTTTTTTTTTTTTAATATAGCAGAGTTCTGAATGCTCTAGAGGTTGATGGATGGGTATTTTTTAATTTCAGTGAATTTTTTTTTGCTCTCTCCCCCACAGGGATCTAGCATGCTAACAAATACTCTTGGCCCTAAAAGTTGCTCTTTTTTTATTCCCGAGTTAAAGGAAGGAAAAGACATCCAAAATGCCTCAGCTGCACTGTGAGATCGAGTTGCTCTTACCAAAGGGTACAGAATAGCTCTTTATTCGTTCTATGTATTGGGCAAGAATTCAGTAACCTTTATTAGTGGTAAATGGGCCCAGTTCTTGATGTTGGAACTTTTCCGTGAAAGGGAGCAGTAGCTCACAAAACCTGCTTAGTTATTCAGGTCCTGATCCAATATCCAAATGAATGCTTGAGTTTGCTCACAAGAAATCCTGGCCTTTATAATTCAGCCAGAAGCATTTATATGTTGTGTAAAGATGTCTACATAGCATGTAAAAATGTAGAAGCATGTAAAAACCTGGATTTAGCTTTTCTTACAAGCTGTGCTTGTTCTGTACACAAGTTCTAAAACCTGACCAGCAGAATTATGATAGCAATATTACAACACCTGCATGGAACATAAAGGTTAAAGGGTATGAGAAGATGTGTATTTCCAGAAAACTCTCTGACTCAGTACTTTCAAAAAACAATAATTGAAGATAAGTGGTTTTGAGCTGAATTACTTGGAAGTGGAAAAATACAGATACGCTTAGTTGTTTCAAAATCTGCTTCTTGAAATACTTGACAACAAGTCAAAAAGTCTTCTTGCTGTGGAGCTCTTTAGTTGAGAGAAATAACAGTGCAATGTCTACCAGAACACCTCAAGCACTCCTTGTTCTCTTATGTGAACAAGACTTAAGTACTGAATCTCACTTTTTAAACATCTTAACCACATCAAAATAACTTGTTGAGTTTTTCTACTGTACACATTTAAATGAGAATTTTTTACTCTCATGTTCTGAATGAGACATTGGCTGGCTGTAAGGTCCAGCAATCATAATCTTAGATGGAGTTTGAAGCTTAATAGCTGTTCCTTGCTCTAAATGTGACCCACTTGCTTTTGTGCGTCTTTCTTTTGGGGCCACTCTTTTTAAGAGGAACAGGGCTTCAAACAATTAACACCTGAATGGTGTTTTGTACCTAATTGTTGTGATGTAAGACAGCATTTGAAGTTAACTCTTTTAATTAAAGATATCTGGGATAGTGTTATTTATCAACATGAATTGTTCTGAACTTCAGGTTCCTTTTTTACCAATCTTTTTTTGTAGTGTAGTGTCAACTTACATTTGAAATATCACTTTGCTGAGTTTCTATGGGCATTAAAGTTTGGGATTCAGTAAAAGTTAAGCCAGCTGGTTTTCTCCTGTCCTGTTCTTGTCAAGTTGTTCTACTCTGTGCCAAAGTTAAAAACTAGATTGTCTTTTAGACAAGAGTAGTTTGGATCCGATGTTTGCTCACATGACTTGAACTCTTGATATTTTTTGTACAGTTTTTGTGAAAGGTATTTTCCAGTGTTACTTAAAAATACTAGAAAGATACAAATGAGCTATCTTACTTGTTTATAAAAAGGAATTTTTAATAATAAGTGGTTGAATGTAAGCGAATGTTCCAATACAATATGTCACTATCTCATATATATATATATATATATGTAAAATATATATATATATAATGATGGTTTTTCTGTGCAAACTTAATTTTAAATTATTCCCACCAGATTGCTTTTAGTGTTCAGGCATATTAGAAGTGAACCAAACCTTCGATGTGCTTTTTATTCATAAGTTTTTATAATGTGTATGAATTGTATGCAGTGGTTCAGTAAGGATAGAGATTTTTATCAGTTTTAGTTTTATTGTTTGACTAGATCATTAGCTCAATGGGAAGTAAATTATTTTCCATGGATTTTAGTTTTTTTCTGTGAATTTGAGCTTTAAATTCCATCACAAAAATTCCATTTTAAAAATGCCCGGAGGCATCATGCTAAACAAGGATGTTTTTGGAACTGCAGAGTATGTCCAGACAACAAAGCCATGCAATGTGAATTCTTCCCTGCCTCCTTCTTGGTGGGGAGTCTCATTTGTGTGCATGCAATGTGGAATGGTGTGCAAACAGATAATGTCATTCTGCTCTCCTCTGGATAAAGGTGAAACTCAGATGTTTCACCTTTCTTCTGTAAAACTATAAATATTCCTCAAGTTTCATGTTAGGAAAGAAACTTGATTGCCTGGGATGTTCCAGTAGTCAGAAAAGGAAAGGACAGTTGTTTGGTTATGAAATGCATTATAGTTGGTCATTGTTTTTATAGACTCTAAAATTCCAATTTGGCATATGTGATATTTTTTTTCCCCCCTTAGGCTTTCACCATGACAGATAACTTATTGTCCAGGAGAAGGAGGTTTCCTGACCAAGAATCCCTATTGTTGCTTTTACTTGTTCATTTCTCATGGTGAAAATGTGAATATAGCTTGATAGTTTTTATAGCCAAATTTCTTAGCCAGTTAAGACTGCCGTAAGTAATGACATCAGGATAGGTCATATTTTTTGATTTCTGTAGTTTTTAATGCCACTCAGCATGGGTTTCCCCACTTCTGCTCATCTCATTCACCCAGACTCAAGTTAAACTTTTGTCCTGTTTCTGAAATATGCCCATAAGCAAAATCTGACCATTTGCAGTTGCTGAGTGTTTGATTTTGATATTTGGAAAATCAGATTTTGGAGTGGAAAGTTGGTGTCTCCTTTGCAATTATATAGCTAGTAGTCATTTCTTCTAACATGCTACAAGTATGGTGTTTCCTGGTTGTTTTGTGGGTCAGTGTAGATCTACTCAAAATTATCTTACCATGGGATTTTACTTTTTATTTTTGTTCCTTGGGGCAATTTAGAAAATTGTGAGCCTGCGCTCTTGAGGAACGCAAGTGTTTAGAATGACTTATGTTCAGGTAGACTCTTGGTTTGTCATAAAATGGTGCTCTGGTGACCTTTTTCCAGGCTACTTTGTAGTTCTCTTCTGACTTACCTTTTATTTTTTATTGTAACCTACAGCTGCCATCCAGCTTTTTTTAAGGCCTCCACAAACTCACAGTGCCACGAGTGATAGTCATGAGTAAATGATTTTGTGGTTTAATCCATGGTGTGACAGTTTTTATTATTGTTGTTGTTACTATTATCATTAATATTATTATCAGCTAGAAACAGGTAAAGAGCATGCACTATTACACTGGTACTGAAGATCTTAACTAGAAACAACAGTGGGGTTTGGCAGATTACAGCTGACGTGACCCTTGTTGCTAAAACCACTTCTTGTCTCCTACAAGATAAGGTCTCCTGAGCCAGTGTTCGTTCTGTCTTAATGAGCAAAAGGGCAAAGATTCCGCCCCGTTTTTTTTGTGATTGTTTAGAGGTCTAGATTTGCTCTGCCCTCCTAATAGATGGCTTGAAGAGGATATGTCCTGAAATGTATTGAGAAGTGATAAGGTCTTACTAGTGAAATTTAATACTGGGCTTTCAAAAATGTTTCTTTCAAACGCAGTACAAGTGTTCATACAATAGGAGCCATGACAATTAGTTGAAGAAATTAATGCAGTCAGTATGACAAGTCTAATAATTTCAACTAAAATGTATCTATTGTCTGACTTCAAAGGATACTTTGTGGTTGGCCATGTAATATGTATTATTCCTGTGGTTACTGTCATGCTTTCTTCATATTTTAAGCATGCAGGAGACCATTAGTATAATATTAGATTGCTCTCTATATTGCATACGCGTCTTAATTTTGAAATGTGGTGAGAAATATGGTGAGAAAATTTTTGCTTCCAAAAATTATGTCAAACAAAATTAGTTTAAATGTGAAATGTGTTAGTTTTTGACAATGCAAAGTTCTGAGAATTGATTTAAAAATACAAGAAAAAATCCAAAGAAATAGCAGATGAATTGCAGTTAAGGTAGGGTAGGGATACAGTATTAATTTCTCACATATTTACAAGTCTTGGAAGTCTAGTACTTAATCTTTTTCTTCTAGTTTCAATTCAACTGTTGTGATTGAACATACTTCCGAAGAGTTAGTCCTCATTTCAGGAATCAAGTAGCTAAAGTCAACTACTAAGAAGTTTTAAGTAGGAATGTATAGGCCATATATTTACATGTTTTTTGGGGTTTTTTTCACATGGGAACAAAAAATTTAGTTAGAGTAGACAGATATTCCACTTGAGGAAATGATTCTTCTAAAAACTGTAGCAAAATTTGTAACTAAAATTTGTTTGTTCTAATGACTCCCAAGAGTAGCACTGGGACTTCACACTGTGGTACTGGACACTATCAAAGGATTGGAAATACTTTGTAATCATTTCTTACACATTTTCTACCAACTCAGGAGTCATACATCATCCTGGTTGAAAAGTCCTGTCTCTCCAAACTAACTGGAAAATCCACTAAAAATTATATTTAAACCTAGTTTCACTTAAAAGGAATGTTTGTTAAAGCTACTGCAGGGTATGTTGGAATTGAAACTCATTTAAGATTTGTGATTGTGTATTTAGGGTTGATTTCTACCAGGAACAGATGGTACTAGCAGCAGACAGATGACAAGTCCTACAGCACAAAACACCTATTAAATGATAATTTGTAAGTGTGATCGTGGAATAATGAAAGTCTATTAAAGTGTTATTGCAAAATTTGGTTTTGAAGAGCAGATAGGCTATAGAGTTTTTATGAAGGGGAAAGTTGCATTCAGTCTATTTCAAAAAATACTTTAACTCAAAGATTCCAGATCAGTAGATGCTGAACTATTTGAAGGGCAAATTGAAGTTATATTCTAATATACTCTTGGGGAAGTCATAGACTGGTTATGGCAGTCTTACTGGATATGCATGGGATAAGAGATCTGCCTTTAAGGTATCTGACTCCTTAAAACTCCCTGTAGTTGTACGTGGTTACTCTAAATCAATTACTGAGACAGAACCCAAACCAGGAATAAATTGTTTTATCTCAAAGGACACTTACTCAAAGGATACTTTAAAAAGAGGTAGGTTTGAAACCTGTGTCTTTAAATTAGCATAGATTTGTCCATTGTAGAAGTTTTGATCCATGAAATAAGCAATGAAGCAATTAGAGCTTCTGGTTTAGGTCAAAAAAAACCAAAGGTGGCATTACCGTTGTTCTAGGTTAGGTGAGAGTTAATGAAGAAGCTCACAGTGCCACTGTCCATGTCACTTTATTCCAAATTTGGTTTTAGTGGGGTCATAAGGCCTTCTCCTATGCATTTCTCATGTTGCCATCTTATGCAAACTCCTGTGTAGATGAAATGCTTGTGAGACTTGATAAATGGAAGTACTGGGAATGGCAGGATTATGTATTTTTCACATCATGCAACCCAAAGGCACATATAGATATGGTGCTGGGGCTTTTGTAACGCAGAACTATCGTTCTGAAAACTGATTCCTTAAGAACTGAGCCCCTTTACTGCTTTTTAGTTTAATGACAGCATTGACCAATATCTGGAACTAAACTCGCAAGTTTCTTTTATATCAATTCCTTTGTTGTTTCTACAGGAAACAACAAGTTTAAAAAAGTTGGAAGTTCTCTTTCAACCATGTAAAACCTGCTTAATACAATCAGTGTGATCTGTTTCCTTACTACCATTACAGCTGATTTAGAGCTGTAATAGTCCCATTTGCCTTGCAGATTTTTGAACTGGAAAATGTAGGTGCCACAACACTTGCTTTTCTGTGTTGTCAAATACTGCTGCAACACTGCAATACTTGGAATTAAATAGTACCAACAGTGTTAGATTTTACATTCTGTATGACAGTGACTATTATGTACAAAATCCCTTCTCTAGTGAAACTTTTCTTTTAGTGTCATTTAAGTTTATGAAATTAAAGGAAGAGTGTTAGAACCAGTATTATATTAGTATGGTAATATCAGTGCTGCAAGATGTCGGCTTCCAAAGTTCCTTGTTAAAGCTGAAAGCTATCTTAGTGTTATTTAATGTAGTCCTTTATATGCAGCAGTTTGTATTTGCAGATGAAATTTGTTCATCAAATTATTACTTGTTTAATAAAAAGTAGCTGATCTGTTCAGCAGTACTTTAGTAGCATTTAAAATACAGACTTCTTTTTAGTTTTACTCAGATTTCATTTATTAAAATTCATTAATTAAATGTAAGTCTTCAAATGGAGCAAAATGAAAATTTTCCTTTAGTGAAAGTAAAAACTTCATGAGAGGTTGCTGAATGCAGCATTTCTGCTTTTTTTAACAAGTTCTGAAAAACAGCTTTTTAAATACGAAACCAAGAACTTTTGCACAGAGAAGTTAAATTAAAAAAAATTGTTTGGAAGCATCAAAAAAATGCCAGCTATGAAACTAGAGGGGAAAGAAAGGCCAGGGCTTCTGTCAAAGCACCCTCAGCATGTGGAATATTTTTGGTCGGTAGATACCCTGGGGCTTGGGATTGTTGAAATACCAAACTCCGGAGTTGACCCAGAAAGTGACAAGCCCTGAGTGTCCCAGCAGTGCTGCCGTGGTGCTGCAGAGAGCAGGGACATCTCCAACCTCCTGCATACGTATGCTTCCCCTTTGTACTCCCTGCTGCAGAACTGGGAGTTGGGCTTTGAGTATTTTCAATTTCTCAGCTTAAGAGCAGCAACACTGAAATATTTGCATGACTGGAAACTCACAGCTTGGAAACAGGAGTGGTGGCGTGGAAATGTTTCTTATGTTTAAGCTGCTTTTATGTTTGTCTCTTGGTAGTTTCAGGATGCTCAACATTTTTGTTAATAGAGGTTGGATTTTTTTGAGAAGTATGTCTGAAATTCATCAGAAGTTTGGACCATGGATGTTTCAGGGGAATACATTTGTGGCTTGGTGATTAGTGTATTTCCACATAAATATCTCCCTTCTGTCCACCGTTTTATTGGAAGATTTCTGATTTGTTCTGTCACATTGGTTACTGGTATGACTTGTGTCACTGAGATGTTAAGAAAAACCCCAAAATAAAACGAAGTTACCAACAACACAAGTGTGATGAACCTTTTTATAATAATGAGTTTTGCCCTTTGAGTGGGGAATGCAGTTTTTGCTCATGTTCCTGTGTAAATTCTGTCTCTACAGAAGAATGTGCTCATGGCCCATCGTATTTTCTCTAATACTATGATGAAAGTGCAGACAGTGTACTATCATACTCATGTGTTCCTTAATCTCTAGTTTATAGGCTCTTTAGCATTATCAAAAAGGCTTCAATACTAGCTACATATAGGAGCTCTGTTCTCTGTTCTGGAGGAATGAAAACAGATTTTCATTGCTGGCTGGTCTTTACTGTCTTTCAGCTGGAGAAGCAAGTTTAATATTTGTATTGCTTTTCTTTTTCCCTTGTGCTTCTAGTATTTTTCTTTTTCCTTTCCTTTTTCTTCCCCTCCCCCCCCCCCCCCCCCCTTTTTTTTTTCAGGATAGCAAGTCCTTGGTGCCAGGGGCCTGTCTTTTATTATCCTAGATGTGTAAGCTGCATTTGAGACATCCTGGCAAGAAGTTGGTGTGATGCTATGTGGTGTTAGTGAAAAGTGTAGCATTGATTCCTTTGGGTGCATCAGGGTCGGGTTTGCACTGCTCAATTTGGAATTTCTTGCGTGTAATTCAGAAAATTTTGTTAGGAAACACTGCTAATATGGTCAACTGTGTAGCTTTGACTTTTTCTGAGCAGGGACTAAACAGGGAGTAGGTTGTCTGGGGCAAGGGGTTGTGTGTGTGGTGGTGTTTTCTTAGAGGGGGTGGTTCAAAGGTTCTGAATTCTGAAGTTGTCTTTTATATTTCAGAAGAACTTCTTGGGTCTCAGCTCCAGTTTTGCTATAAGAACTTTCCTGCCATGAACTCTAATTTTATTCTTACGTGATGCTAGCTCTTGAGTTGGGATTCACTAAATAAGGTTACTCTAGCAAGGGAGAAGAATGCTTTTCACGACAAAATGTCGATAAAAAATGTGTGTTAATTTTATGATAGTCGTGACACAACCGTTGAATTAATAGAAATATCTTGCCACTTAAAATTTCTTGCTGCATATAATCTTGATCCCTCACCCCCAGTGTATTTGAAACTCTACAAAAAAGATCCAGCCATCCAAGCAGAGCTTAGGCCAGAACCAGGATGCTGACTGATTATCTGTCTCTTTTCTTATTTCTCACCAGCCTCCCCTCAGAGAGCAAACTGGTTGGTTCTTGTTCATTTTTATCACTCACTGTGATGTGATCTTATTTTTCTGATTTAGCTGTGTACTGGTGCAGGGAAATTGGCACTCATCCTGAAAGAGTTAAGAGATATTTTTTGTTAATCTTTCAAAAGAGAATCTTCGTTGGTATATATTGTGCATTGATATGCAAGATCTCTTACCTTCAGAAGGACCTTAGATCAGCTTGAACTAGTTAAAAGTACTGGGTGTTACTTGCAGAGTGGGTTTTTTGCAAAGTAAATTTCACCTCTATCTTCTCTTCACTTATTTACAGTAAATGAAAGAGTTGAAATTGGATTCCACTATTTTTGCCCTTACACACTATAGCTTCTTTTCTGTTTTCTCTTAAAATAATAACTTCTGAAATAGCTTTAAACTTCATGAAGAAAATGTTTCTCACTAATTGCTGCATATGACAATAACAGTTTTTAACTGTGCAGGACAGACTCGAGTTCTTGTCTCTGGAGACAAGTGAATGGTAATTTATAACTGGTGGGTTAATCTAAAGATGTGATGAGCATCCTGTGTGTGTCAGGAAAACAGTGGTTGACTGTGTAGGTGTTAAGAGCTCCTTAGGGAGAAGCATGCTTGTCCTAGTAAATGTGACTGATGTCTTTAGAGTAATTAAGGTTTTTTTAAAATATAAAATGTACAGTATTTGGAAGATGAACTTTTATGCAGTGTTTTTTCATAACATACAAAATGCTAAACCATATTTTTTTTTTATTTTAAATAAAACCTTTTTTCCCCCCTCTTACCACAGGATAATGAGAAAAGGACCCCTTTACATGCTGCTGCCTATCTGGGAGATGCAGAAATTATTGAACTACTTATTTTATCTGGTATGTTCTGTTCCTGTTAATGGAAAACAAATAACTCTATGCACATCCAAAGAAGTATTTATGTACATCTTAGTTTGTGTAGCTTTTATTGAGATATTTAATGTACTTGAAATTAAAGATGCTTGTACTGAAATTTTGGGTTCCAGACTTATTACTATTACAATACTGTGTAGTTGTGCTCTAAAATATTTCTTAGTAGAAAGCTTTCTGGCTTGTAGCTATTTTTATTTGTAGCTTGATCAGCTTTGAATCGTTCAACACTATTAAAGAAGTAGTAGCATGAATGCTACAGGTAGATGTTATCAGCATTGCTGTCATTCTGAAATGCCCTTCAGAAATGCAATTACATTTGAATGTAGAAAATGACATCGAGAGTTAGTTGTATTATTTTAAGTATCTTTGCCTGTTGGCTTAAATGCACAGAATATAATTAGGACCAGCTGAAAATGTTGAAATCTCATCTTTTTTTCCCTATTTATTTGTACTAAGAAAAATTCCAATTTCTGTAAAATGGTGTTGGGGTGTTTTTGTTGGTTTTTTTTGTTTTGTTTTTGTGTTGTTGTTTTGTTTTTTTTTTTTAACCAAGAAACTAAACCAAAAACCTGAAGAAGAACTTCATGACTGAAGGACTGAATTGATTGTCTTTGATCTTGGACAGACCTACCCATCAGGTAGCTTGAGGCTGAATTCATAATACAGAGCTTCAAGCTTATATAGAAAGATGAAAACTTGTAGCAGTCCCACAGAACTACTTTAATCTTCAGTCTGCTTAATTGCACGCCTTACCTGTGCAAAGCTGGCTGCTTCCACTACCACCCCCCCATCAACCCTTTATAACAAATTCTGCTTTAAGGACATGACACTTTTAGGATTACAGGAGTCGCTTCCAGACCTTCAACTGAAATTGCTAGGCATAATTTAATTTGTTATAATTTTAGTGTGATGTAATATTTTCATTATATATATTAGTTGTACGCTCTCTATGTAATTATATATACATATAATAAATATATGTGATGTGGTATTAATTAATATAGCTATCTTATGAACATACTCTATAGTGACATTTTGTCCAGAAAAGTTCACTTTTAAAGAGGTGCAAGGTTTGAAAATCTAAAAAGGTGCTGTTTTTCCCTGTCAAGAAGAAAGGCAAGTTCTGCTGATTCTTGAAAATATATAGTGACCCCTTTCAACAACTAACAATGTTACAAACTTTGCGAAGTTGTGGTCAGCTACTTTTGAGAGTGAATCTTCGGTGGTTTGGATGAGCACAGTCCATTTACCAGAACTGTGATAGAACAATATACCCCTTTCTCAGGCAAAGGGCTTATGGAAGAAGGGAAATTCTAGTTTAGATGGGACTGAAACAAGATCCTGACTGGCGGGCAGGGGTAGGAGGAGAAATATTAGTCCTGCTATTTGGGCACGTAGCATGGGTTTAAGTGTAAGGAAAAATGGAGAACAAAGAAGGGAGGTAAGAATCAGGGCTGTATGAATAATCCAAAATTGAGCAGTTGCATGGAGAGCTTGTGGGTGCTGCAGTGTCTGCAGATTGTTCAGGGAGGATGTGAGATATTGACATGTCCCAGATAGCATTTTTTAAATGAAAATCAAGATTTGCTTACAGCAAAACAATGCATTGGATAGCTGCAAATCTAAAGATTTGAAAGCTGTGGCAATGTCAGTCCAACCTTACTGTGCTCATGTGCTGTGCTCTGGACTTCAGTACCATGTTGTGCCTTTCTGGAGAGGCACAGCCTCCTGAAAGTCCTAGGGGGAGGCTGCCCTGGGAGTGAACCAGGGTGGTACAGTGAGGGATGCACAGGTAGGTGTGACTTGTTGACATGTTTGTAAGTGAGTGAAGAGGGGCATCATTTCAGGATGAAAGTGATGTCTGAGTGTTCAGGCTGTTCAGTTTGCAAGGCTGTGCTGTACTTGGGCACAAATCTGTATATTACCTGCCTGCAAGCAGTAGTTTTAGGGAAGCCTCTTAAATCTTTAAAAAGTACTCACCGATTTAGTCTTCCTCATTTTTAGATGCTGGATTTGAAATCTTTGTGGTTGGTGAAGTGTGAGCACTCAGCTGTATCAGAAGTGCTGAGCCAGCTGCTTCTCAGAGAAATCAGGTCTAGGTGTCTCAAAATGCACAAGCTGTGATTTGTCTTTTAGCTCTCTTAATTGAAAGATGGGGAACAGAGGTTAAGTGTATTTATCCTCTCCATTTCATAAAGATAAGGAAAATTCATCTGTTGTGTTTCAGCTGGAAATCAAATCTCTCCTTTGAGACAAGTGTATAATGTTACATTTTGTCATAATAGATGAGCATTAGGGAGCAAATGAAGAATATCTGTTACCACAGCAAGGCTTGAAAATTGTTTGTCGTGTTGCAAGACCTCTTTTTTAAAATTGAGGAAAGTGGTTTATTGAATAAATAGCATTTCTGTTCAGCCATCTCCTCTGTGCTGTAAATCTGCATGTAAAAATTGTGTATGTGACTTTAACTGACCTATTGTAACATAACCTGCACAAGGGATTGAATTAAGTGTAGACTACTTTTCATCCTAGCATTTCTCACCTTGTGAAAGCTTGTCTTTGCAACTTGTAATGTCCTCTAATGTAGCTTTGCTGGGATGTTACTAGGAACCACTTTACAGTTTTTCTGCTGTGCAAACTGTTCTACAAAGACTGTTTCCTTTGATGTTTTTATTCTTCCTTCAAAGTGGACCTCAAAATTACTGAAGTTAGTATTAATCTTTCCACTATTCAGTGGTTCTCACTTGGTTCTTTTTCATTATTCTCTATTCTTAAGGTGTTATTATACACTACTTACACATAGGGTTTTTAAATTTGATTGGAATATCTTTTTCATCCTGCTCCAGGGGATCCACATTGCTTTCAAATATGTATTGTGGATCATATGTTGCAGTCACAATGTCTTCATATTACTTTGCTATAGACCTAAGTAACCCATATTGCACATGCTGAAGATAAAACTGATTCAGCCTTTTTGCCGACTTTTTTGGAGTAAGTTTTCAGTCTTGAGAGCATTCTTACTTAGTTGTTGAATTCTTGAGATATTTTCCTTAAATCTTAAGGTTGCTCTGTGACCTTTCCCATTGTCTTTTCACCTGGACAAAGGATCTGAAGGTGATGGTTTGGACACAGGCTCCAAACATCAAAGAAAATTGCTTTACTGACTCCAGTTTGGGCCTGCACATTTAGATTGCCTTTTGTTTTTTATTTCAAGACACTGAACACTAATAAACTTGTCCCCTGTGGATGTGAATGTCTTACCAACAGATTTTTCATACCACTGTGGTCTGTGGAAGTCTAAATTTTCAAATCATCTCTCACTGTTGGATTGTAGCTTGATAAGCAATTAGCGTTCCTAGATTTGTTGTGTAGGGGGGTGAACAGTAAATAAAGAGGAGGCATGAAGATTATTTATAGCATACAGGAGGACAGAACAGAAGTTTATATTTTAGTAACTTGAGAATCATCATTTTAGAAGCCTTTTCCTTTTTGTATTACTTTGGGAAGAGTAGTAACACTTTTAACAGTTGTATTTTTATGACCTCTGAACAGCTCTGCATCCTGGTGCACAAATACATCTGTCTACTGTGCATAATTGCACTGACTTTAAGAGTGTAAATGATGGCAAACTACTGAAAAGTAGAAAAGTATAATAGTTAAGTCTCAATTAACTGAATGTCCAGCTTTTTGTTCTTTCCAAGAAGTCCTAACTAAAAAAATCAAACTCTTCTTTAAGTCCTGCAAATGAACTGTTCTGGAGAGGCTTCTTGCTTTATAAAAAAATCGTTCTGTCCAGTTGTCCTATGATTTTTAATACCATCAGAGTCTACTGTGCCAGAAAGTGTCACATGAAAACCAGAACAGATTAGTGTGATCACAGAATGTGCTCTTTTGATTACTAACTTTTTCCACTTATTTTCTAAAATTACCATGCAGATGATTATTGCTTTCACTGAAATCAATGTAATTCACAAAAATCAACATATGAATTGTCGGTTGTTTTCTTCTGAATAGATTTAGTTACTATATTGCATTGATACTTAAATACTAACACAACACACTGATGTTTGCTTAACCCAACATTTTCTCTGCATGCAGCTCAGTGTTACATGAGTGTGGCCAAACTCAATCTCATTAAGGTTTGGCAGCCCACGAGTTTTTGTTTCCTCTGGGTCCGCTGGAAAATGTAAGAAGCATGCTGATGCTGGAAAACTACCATTATAGTAATAACAGATTTTGGAAGATAGTAAAGACCCTTCAGTGTTACACCACTCTACCTGTGTTTCTTTAATCTAATTATGAATCCCTGCGAGTATTAGGGATCCATGCAATGACAGTCACACAGTTCAGCTGTTGAAAGGCTCTTGCTGTCTCAGCCCCAGCCGAATGAAGCTCCCTTTGTTTGGATTGCAGATGTACCCATACACTGAAGGCATTTCACAGGGGCCCCTTTGACACTGACTGTATCTTTCGACCTCTTCCTCTTCTTTTGACAGCGATGTTGGCTGATGTTTTTCTTTTTCAAGCTGGCCTAACTTCCCCCTGGCAGCAGTAAAAGTCAGTTGCTGTGAAGAAAGTAGCTCTGGTGTTCTTTGGGAGAGAAAATTAAGCTGACTCAGGAGAAGACAGAATTGCTCAGTATCTTGAGTCGGAGAACCTCATGTTGCTCGCTGAAGCTCAAGGGCATGGCACCTGAGCAGCAGCAGAAACGATGAAATTCTGAAAGGAAATTGGCTTATACTGACAAATCAGTAAAATCCTGGAAGGATGGCTTCGACTTGATTGTGGTTTTCCTCCTTTTTGTGGCCAGTGTATCTCCATGTGCTTTTGTTTTGTGGGGTTGTTTTGGGGTTTGGGAGTGGTTTTGTTTGTTTGTTTGTTTCTTAAGGAACAAAAATAAAAAGTGTTCTTGAAGTATCATTTTTTCTGGACAAAAGATTCCAGACCTGTTCCTCTTGGATTTTTTCACCGTGCTACAGATCTTCTGCTATGCATTTAGCTTTGAAATAGCAAGAGGCTTTCTTTCTGTAAGGTCTTACTCATTATTTTTGCAGCAATAATTTTCCATGTATCCAAGTTTTCAACAGGGAATTACACCCAATTTCTGTTACTAATTATTCCAATTCATATTTCAAATCTTCTTTTGCTTTAAAAACTTCTGTGTCTCCTCCTGACTGTTCGCATATTTTCCTATCTAAGGAAACGTTTTCTTCTCTATCTATTTATTCCTCAGGATAGTCTGAGAATTTCTGCTTGCCAGTTTAAGTACTTCCAAGGTCTCTAGATAAAAAAGTGGATCATTCAAAAGGAAGAACTTCTGAACCTACTGGTACTTGTCAGGAAAATAATTAAATAGAATCTAATTACAGTAGGACTAGTGGTTACTCTCAGGTATTTATACCTGAGATCTTCCTAATTTCTACAGAGATAATTCCTAAAATTATTACAGTATGCTAGTTTTTAAGGCAAAGTTTGTTACTTTCTTAAATGCACTCTATAAAGATCTTATTTACATCTTTTATTCCTAAATAGACATTTCAGAGCTTCAGATACTGAACACTGGGTGTCTGTATTGCATAACTGAATGAAAACACTTTTGCTTTCTTTGCTTATGTTATGATATGGCTCAGTCACTAGCACATCTTGTACAATAACAAAGGAAAATACCATCCTTGAGAATCTAAAAACACAGACTGCAAACAGAACAGTGGAAGGCAATTGAGTACTTAACTCAGTACTGTGAGCAAAGATCAAAATGTCTTGTCAGTTCTGTTGTATTTCTTAATCTATTTCTAACTAGTGACGCATAAGTAATTCAGCCACTGCGTTCATTAGTGTTCCGAGGACATTTCCAAATAGGAAGAGTTCTGGTGCAGAGGAGCAGGGGAGGAGTGTCACAGCAAGAGCTTTTGTGAGAGGAACACAGAGGTAGTGTGAGACACAGGGCAGTGTAAGAGTTGTGTGGCAGTTTATGGGTGAAGGAAGAGATGTGTGGTTGCTTCTTGCAGCATTTCCTGCCCAGTCGTTTCTTGTCTGTCTTTCTAAGAGGTGGTTGAGATGCTGGCTCTTACTGGAATGTAAGGATATGGACACCAAGAAGTATGCAGAAACATATGTTCAGGAATTGGTGGTTAATAGCACATTTAAATGTGCAATTGCCACACCTGGACTGGTAGAATTAAACCCTCCAGGATAGTTCTGTAAATCAGCGCACGTATTCAATTGGAAAATGTGTCTCTTGAAACATAAACTTGCTAGAAGTAAGCATCATGAAGTTTTTCAGTAGTTTCTGTACTTTATTAAATAAAGCATGTCTTTCTAATTGTCAGTCTTGCGAGTGCAACTTGGCAAGATGAAATGTAAGATTCAGGGACAAGGGAAGAAAGTTATGTAATACTTCTCCCTCATTCCCTCCCCCTACCCCATGTTTTGCAGAGCAGAAGTCCTGCTTTTATATTTGCTTAGATGTGTAAACTTACTGGGCTGTACTAGCAAAATTAGTGATGAAAGGGGTGATCTTGTTTAATGTTTTGGCTTAGTGCACCAACATGGAAGAATAATTTGCTTTGTTTGGAAGGTGGTGTTTTAGGAGAGGGTAATTTACATGATTGGTTTTTAAGTTCGAGTATTTGTGTTCCAGCATTGTGATTGCTCTCTCTGACAAGCCCCCTAATCCTTTTCCTGCAAACTCTACGGCATTAAAAGAATTGAAATGTAAGAAATTTTACAGTAAACAAATGAGAAGTTCTAATAAACATGTTAAGAACAGGCCCATGAAGTCTGAAAGATCCAAGGGACAGAGGCAGGGAAGGGGGAGAACAGCAGTTTGTTTGGGTTGTTTTTCGTTTTGTTTTTTGGTTTTGCACAGTAGGGATTAAGATGTACTGTACTGTGCTTTGAAGAAGCAAACTGCTCATAGCTGGCATTTGAAATGTGAGAAATGCCCTGGTTAACATGTCAGCAGGTTGAGCTTCACAGGGATAATATTGCATTGGCAGTACTGTGCAGTAGGTTATACACATACATGTGTTCAGACTGTCTTTCAGCAAACTGTGAAGCAGTATCTTAAAGCAAAAGTTATTTGGTAGAGGTGTAATACAATTTTATAACATTTATTTGCAGTGGTCTGGAGTAGAGCTTTTCCTCAGATGATCAAGGCTGTAAACTCCCTCACTGCTGCATGGTAGGACTGTGATAGGTTTGAGGGAGCCCATGAAGGGTCAGGGAGGAACAGTGACATTTTCCCCAAATCATGTGCTAGGCCGTAAAGAACAGCCTAGAGGAGGATTATGTCGTCAGATACAAGGCTGTTTGGAGAAGCTCCTTTATGAAATTTAAATGATTCTTGGCAGCATGGCTTCTTGGAGAAATTTAAGGGCAAAGTGTCTCTCTATTAATTTAAAAATGTTATTTTGTTTAATGTATCTGAAGCTGTAGATCGCCCAAGTCCCACATTAAAAATGCATATGTGGGTTTTGGTAGTACATTTATTCTGATTATTGCTTAAAAACTTTGTCTTTCAATATAAAAAATTTGCAACTTCTTTAAGAGATTTTGTTGTGGAGGGAAAAAACAAGTTTGGTGGTTCTTTTAAGTCCATCAGAGATTCAGATTTGTTATGAAAAGTCAACTTGGCTTTTCCTGTGTCTGAGAATCTACAATTTTTTGGGTACTTGAAAAGTTAACTTATTTTAGTATCTCTATATGACGCTGTTTTAATGTGCTAGACCCAGGCTTCCTTGTTTCTTTGGGTGGAAGGTGACTTATGGAATAGGGGGCAGATATTGCTATGTTGATTTTTGTTCTTTTGAGAGGACCATATTACTTTTAGATAGCACTTCAAATTTCCTTAGACATTTCTCTGGCTAATGCTGATTTTCTTTCTTACTTTCACATATTCTTTTCTTTTAGTCTTATCAAGTGTGATTAACTTATAATTGTGAAAGCCTTTTGTACAGTATCTTTTTGTATTTATTTCTTCTCTCTTCTGGTATAGTTTTTAGGCTGTGTGTTAAAAGTACCAGAAATGTCAGTAAAATCTGAACACAAAACCACTGCTCGGCCTCTAAGCACATTTTCACTTAGAGCTAGAGCTTTGGTAACTACTGCTGTTTTGGAGTGGAAACGTGCATTTCTCCTCTTCTGATGGGCACATTTCTTTTCCTATCTTGGGCTTCATTACCTGGATGGATCTGACCTGACCCCAAGTCTTGCAAATGCATTTTCCTCAGGAAAATCAGAATGGTAATTAATGACTTAGTAACTCACTCAAGTTCTTTCAAGTGCTTTAAGACATTTGTATCCTAAAGTTAGATATAGAAATCAGGCTGTCAAAGTCTTTATTCCTTGTTTGTTGGCTAGATGTGAAGTCAGGTGGAGCTTGGAGTATGATTTTGGCTTTTGTTTTTGTCTCATCTGCTAAAAACAAGATGTGGCCAACAATTACCTGGAATATAATCAAGAATTACAGATACTTTTGAAATACACTGATTACATTCTCACTTACCAGTAATTACTTCATTATATTTGTGATGTCATTCATCACTTACTGTCTTTTGGGAAGGATTTCTAGTGACTTTTAGAATGCTCAAATTCTTTCTTTGCTGGAGTTCTGTGGAAGACTCGGTATAGTACAGTACGCTATGGCACGTGATGTGGTGCAATGCAGCACTGGGTCCTTAGGATGTTTGACAAAAACAGATACTTGCGATATCTCTTAAACTTCTTTTAGATTGTGGGGGTTTTCTTCAAATAGACTTGGACTTTCTTCCCTATTTATTAGCCTTATTTTTCAAAAACTTTTGCACTCAGGAAAATAGGATGATATCCTGTTCTGAAATTGTAAATGGAAATCCCTGAAATTGTAGCCAGAGGTTAGACGTCAGGCTCTGTCCAGTGCCTGGAAGACCTAGGATCAAACTGTAAGTTTGGATCCTGCATCAGCTTCCGTGTTCTGTTGTTATGACTGAAAGGAATGGATTGATTAGAAACTCAAGAGAATTGACTTCAGATATTTAGTTTGCTTAGTATATACAACCATGTTTTTGTACACAATGCTATGTTTCTTGATCAGGTGGACTGGGAAAGACTTCTTTGCTGGTGCAGGTCTTGGATCAAAATACCCTGTCTCTCAGTTGAGTATCCTGACTTGACCTGTCAAGCTTTTGGCATCTTGTGTCTTATTGGCCTTCCATCCTTTTCTGTTCTTTGCATGTAAAAAACTGCAGTTGGTTCTGACATAGCAGTATTATGTTTAGCCTCAGAAGTTAATCAGCATTAATGTTACTGTGTGATTCTTTCCGACAGTATTTCCAAACTATTTTTTTCCAAAATGTAAGATTTTGTCTAAGCTATCCCTGTAAAATCTCAGAAGTTTCAAAATAAAGATGGATAAGTTTCCAATCAGGGTATAAACATCCTACAAGGTTATATATATGTGTGTATCAGTAGGAAATTAAATTATTAACCTTAATCATTAAGTTTTCTTGTTTGTTGGAGTTCACTGGAAGTTAAAATGTAGTTCAGCTGCTTCCTTCAGGGGAAAGAAGTTCCCAAACCCTTCTTTCCTTTTATTATTAAGGAAAAAATTAAAATTCAAACCCAGGCTTGTGTCCCTTAGAGATGTTTGTGCAGCTTTATTTCTTGGGGACAGGGATAGCCCTTCCTTGAGTGTGCTTTCAGAAGTAGAGAGGTGTGGCTCTTGATCTCTCTCATGAAGGGAGGACCAGGAGGTCCTGGGGTGGGAGGGGCTTGGTCACCTGCTGGAATAGTGAAGTTTTATTCCCAGAGTAAGTCCCAGTAGATGAATTTTCGTCATTCTATATACCTGTCCATCAGACATGGCAACCACAAGGAAACTGGAGGCATGGGGAGTAAATGCAGCATCTTTCTATATTTTAATGGAGAATTTCAAGTATAGTGGGAAACTATGCGATTTTTGTTGCTGTATGAAGGCAAGGAGTTCATCTTTCTTACACAGCAGCCTTTTATGTGGCTTTAGAAGTGCAAAAAATTATAGAGAATGACCAAGTGTAAAATGTATGAGTATATTTTGATGTGGAAGAGTATTATTGGTACAGTCTTAAAAGTATTTCCTCAAAGAGTTCACTTCAGCTGGAGAAAAGATCCCTTTTCATTTTTTGCGTGAAAAACGCAAAGAAATGCCTAGAATAAGTAACTTCCAATAGTTCTATCTCTGTTCTTGAAAATATTTCAATCATTCTGTAAATATATTTTAAATTTCTGTTATTTTTATTTTTTGTTACAGGAGCTAGAGTTAATGCCAAAGACAGCAAATGGTTGACTCCTTTACATAGAGCTGTAGCATCTTGTAGTGAGGTATGTTGCTCTTTTTGACTACTTTGTGTTAAAATAAGACATCTCAAATTACCTTCTGTCCATTGTTCATTTTTTAAAAAGTGAAACTACTCCAAACATTTGGAATTGCAGAACATTTTTGCAATGGTTTGTTTAGCTTGTTGAGGGTATGTATGTCTGTATATATCTTGCTTGAGCAGTAAGAAAGGAGGAAAACAATAAACTTTGAGTTCTCAGCTTTGCTCTCTGTGACTTCCCTAGCAGAGGACTCTGCGTGCAGTGTCCTCAAGTCCAGTTTACTTCTGCTACGGTAACCAGAATGGTTGAGCATGAAGGAAGTATGGATAAATTAAGATTTAGAACAACTTTTACAGCATGGTCTTTGCATTTCTTCATTTTCTTTACATGCTTCTCTGTTCAGGCATTGAAGAAATAAATGGTTCTATAAAGGCTTGCCAGTGTCTTTTTTAAAAAGTGATTAATTAATAGTATTGAATATCACTTTAAAATTTTTAAGTGGAATGTAGACTGTTTCTTGAAGTCTTCCACTTACACAGTTGTGAGAATATAATAATGCAAGAAATCACTTTGTTATTGTTTCTCTGTGGTGGTTGTCCTAATAAAAAATTTAAATGCCTGTAGAAGATCAAAACAAACAGAGAAATGCTGAGCTTGTTATGTGGAAGAGTTTATGCAAAACCATCTCCTTTGAGATCCTGAATCAAATTGATGCTCATTTCAGTACGTCTCAGATAAAGGTTTTTTATTAGTAAATTTTTGTTTGGGAAGATAGAATTGAATAATTTAGTTTTGACAAGCATTGAACTTCAAGCGTTTGATCCATGAGCTATGTAAACAAGCCTTGTTTCAGTTTTTGCTTTTGAATTCCCTGGATAAATTGCAGTATTTTGTCACTAGCATTAATAGCAAAGTTATGTAGAGATCATGTTATTCAAAAAAACCAGCATTTGAAAATGAATCTTCAAGGGCGCTTTATTCCCAAATGCTGTTTGTTCTTGAGATATTTTTAGGCTGTTCCTTTGGGAGCTGACCGAAGCACCAAATGCTGCGTTCTTCAGAGCTGAGGAACAATAAAAGCTCTCCACATCAGTAATGCTTGCAGAGGCAGAGGAGTGCTGCAAACAAACTGGGTTTAAATGATAACTCCAAGAAATGCAACCATGGCCATAGTTATTTTTAAATATGGAAGATTTTAAACAAAATATTAATCAAAGGCAAACAAGACAAGTAAACCAGTCAGATGTTCGGTAGACGATTGTCAGAATTCTCTATTTATAAATACAGTGAATCATGGGAGCCCATATACATGGTTGACACGTGTAGGCACTGTTTTGTAGCTGACAGACCTATGTTGTTTTGGGGCACTGGATGAAAAGCTGTAATAAAAAAACTTGATAATGATTTCAGTAGAACGTCTGGACTCTTGAAGTAAGGACAGCTGCAATTAAACAAGGACATTGAAACGTGAAAAATAGCTGGAGTTATGGATGTAGCTGTCAGCTGCGCAAGTTCAGGCAGCTTCATGTCAAGACAGTCACGTTTTTATTTGTGTGTGCCTGCTGTATGTGGCAAATTTAAAAAAAGAAACCCAAACCCTAAGTTTCAGTCATGACATTCATTAATGCGTATGCACATAAAAATGAGATTCATTATTTTTACACTAATATTATAATGCTTCCTTCTGCAAAAAAGGTAATAGCTGTTCTAAAATTTCCTTGTTCTGATATGGTATTTCTTACTATGTGGGTTAAAAAGACAAAGAGTTCAAATATAATTGGTTTTTTGAAGTACTAAACCTACTTCAGTTTCTCAGAGAGAAGACGACCTATTCAATTTTCTTATTCAATTACAAGCCTGTGATGCCATATTTTCACTTTTGTGTTTGTTCCTATCTAATTTTTTATTGACAGTGCGAGAAATTTCAACATTTTAAGTATGTTTTATTGTAATATAAATAGGTTCAATAGTGACTTAGCATTCGGCCCACAGCTGAGAGTAGTACTTTGCTATTGTACCACAGTGTAATTCAAAATCTCTGGTAACAACTTGTGGTAACATGTTTTAAGTTCAAAGTGGTAATCAATTATTTGTGTGCTCAGTGACTGAGTTGGCAGTCACCAAAAGCAATTAGTGAATCGTGGAAAGGTCACGCAGCTGATGTAAAATGCAATATTCATCATCATGTTGATACTACCAACGCATTTATTTTTTCATGCATTCCAATTGTGTGCGCATCTTTTAATAGGATTTGTTTATCTTGCTGTAAGAATTACGGTCTTATTTGTCAAATTTTCACAGCTTGTACTTGTAACAAAAGGAAATTAATAATCATTTTGAGAGATAGAATTCAGTGCAATATTTTAAAACAGTTTTCATGAGTTTTGCAACAGTGCATGTTGAAACTTTTTGTGACCGTGCACTGTTTTATCTGTGGTTCTCTAAATGTACATTTAATAATCTTTTATCTTTATTTAATAATCTCAAATGGTTTGCCATTTGTAGACTTGGTCAGTTGAAAAGTTTTGCTTGGCAGATAGATGAAAATTCATTACAAGTTCATAGCAGTTCACTAATCCTTGGCTAAGGAATCCACTAATGGAAGAAATCCTAGGGTGGTTAATTAAACTTTGGAAATCAGTTGTGATGACAAAACAATTTTCCGTGTGGCTCAAGGAACTAGATTAAAGACCTGGAAATGGTTGATTTGGTTAAATCATTCATGTCCTTGAGAACATCCCCAAGTTTGGATTTATGATAAAGTACAAATCCCAAAGTGTCCCAAAGATTATGTTTGCAAATGAACAAATTGTAAAGAGTTGTTTTCCACTGTACTGTCCTTAAATCCAAGGCTGTAATTTCTGATCTTTGCTGAGTGTCTTGGTTTTTTTGTAAATGCTTTCAGGATGCTGTTCAGGTGTTGTTAAAGCATTCAGCAGATGTCAATGCTCGTGATAAAAACTGGCAGACACCCCTCCATATAGCAGCTGCAAACAAAGCTGTGAAGTGTGCTGAAGCTTTGGTGCCTCTCCTAAGCAATGTAAATGTGTCTGATCGAGCAGGCAGAACTGCATTGCATCATGCAGCCTTCAGTGGACACGTTGAGGTAAAAGTTAATTTTTTTAACTTGTTTTCCACTCATCATTCTGTTCCTCACATTTCTGATGTTTCATTTTTGAGTTTAAAACCATTTCTCCCCCATCCCCTCCAAAGATCCCAGTGCCTGTTTTGTATATGAATTTGTTTTTTGTATGCATCTCTGTGCAGAAAGGTTGTGGAAAATAAATGTTACGTCGTTTAAATGGAAGTTTATTACAATATTCACTTTTCTTATGACAGAAGCAAATTTGTCCAGTTAAATGGAATTAAATTAGTTACAGGTAAATTTAGAATGGAAAAACCAGGATATTTTTCTGTTCAGTAAACAGTGAACATAGCGAATATGTTGTCACTGAAATTTGGAGGAAATATATGTATTAAATTCTTACTCAGTAGGCCTGTAGTAATAACATGAAGATTTGAAAGATTTCATGGCTTTGCCATATTTAGCTGAAAACTGTTTTTGTTGACATCAAGTTTTGTGTTCCTTACAGTCACTTCATTGTGACAGCCACTTTTTTCAAACTTACGGAATATTCAAAACCCAACACATTTAAATCATCTGAAAATGCATAAATTTTTGTTTTCTTCCATGGTTTTCTCTGTTGAAGCAAAGTTTTCCATTATGAATAGAAGATTTCTCTTCTTTCTCCATCTCAGATGGTCAGCTTACTGTTGTCTAGAGGGGCCAATATTAATGCATTTGACAAGAAAGACAGACGAGCTATACATTGGGCAGCATATATGGGTATGTACATATTTCAGTTGATTAATAATGTAGTAATAAAAAAAACCATCTCAGTTTAATGGTTTTACATATTTCTAGGAAAAATATTTGCATTGTAAGCATGGAGGTTATCTGTGTCTGCCAAACAAACATTAACAGTATAGTTCAAATTGTTTTGTAAATGTGTATTTTGTGGTGAGGAAAATCAATGTTAGAAAAAGAAAAGTAAGGTAAGTAGTTTTGTTCTTCAAAAAGGAGGAACTATGTTCTTCAGTCAGCAAGTCTAGTCACAGGTGAAAAATTTACAGTAATGCTAAATAAAAAGTAAGCAGTTAAAACAAGGGGCACCTGAAACAGAGGATCATTACAGCATCCTTGGGGATTGTATTTTCAAAGAATATTTCATCTCTGAAACTACAAATTCTTGCCTTGCCATTCTTATTCCAGGAGAGGATGATTATTGTTCTCATGGTCTTGATCAATGCCCTGGCAATACTGTCAGAGTAATGTTCTTCCTTGCCTTTTATCAGACTTGTAAAGAATTGAATGTGCCATTGAATTATGAAGTGATCATCACAGCATAATGTTCTTAATTTAATATTTGAAGCTGGATGAGATTGCGCTTCAGGTACTGATACCAGTACTTGAAACCCCAGAAGTTAAAGAACAATCTTCATTATTGATCTAATGTTCTTTGCAATACTTTGCATTAGTGTTTTTAATGTACTTTTATTTGCAAAGCAATGTCTGTGACAGTCTGTCCAGCCACCTTACTGAAGGTGGTTATTTGCAAAATTTTGTTGAATGAAATTGGTGCGCGAAATGTCAGAGACAAGTGTCAGTGAGAGGCCAGAGACACCTTCTGTCTTATGCTTGCCTTGATGAGAGAAAAGTCTTCAGTTTTTCAGATAAGCTACATTTATTCCAATTTTAATCAGGGCTATTTTGTAGGCCATTTACAGGAAGCTGTGTCAATGAACAGTGTTTGGGCAGGAAAAATGTAATTTAACTGATGTTGATCTACCTAAATGTCCTTGTAGACAACAGAGAAGAAAAAGCTTTTGAAAGTCTTCAATCAAAGTAAAAAAAAATACGACATTCTCTCTCACAATTTAGAGCCATTGTACATTGCTCCAGTTGTTTGGAGAACACCTTAAAAGCTTTTCTACCATGTAAAACTGACCATAAAATAAAAAAAGTTATGCTTTTTGTCACTCTACTATAAATAACTTTCTAGGGCTATATCCATTGTTTCGCTTCCTTCCTGCTTTTCACCCGGCTCCATTGCTGTCCAGCTGCAAAGCTGCGACTCAAATGGACTTGCATTCCTGTGTGCTGGTGTTGCCCTCATTGGTGCACCGGGATGTCTCTGCAGCACTTCTCACGTCAAGTACCTTGCTCTTCTCTCTGAGAGTCTTCCACTGATTGCTGCTTGACTTTTCAGTGCAGGTCAGGGTTTTCTTTTTGGTTTTTTATCTTCTCTTTGTAGTTTTTTTCTGCCACTATTCTCTTCACTGTCTCTATTCCTATCGCTGCTTTCAATATCTTTTGTACTTCTGTCTCTCATGTAGAACTTGTTTTCATTCTGATCGCCATTGTATTTGGGTCAGACAATGAGTATCATGTTTGCATTTCTCTTTCCCTTCTTTCCTACTATACTGAGGTAATTAAGAAGTGAAATATTATTGCAGCACTTCACATTGCACTGGTAAAGTCTTACGATTTTGGTTGGTATAGCTAGGTGAAATGGTGTTTTGTATGCTGTTGGGTATGCAGCATAAAATAACTATCACAGTGTCTGAATGTTTATAAAAATAGCTTTGTCTGTATTCCTTTGGGTAGGCGCTTCCTATTCAAACTTTTGCAAATTCTCTTAACTGCTTAAAAAGCAAAGACCCACACTCTTTGTGAAGCACTTAAACTGGAAGCTGGATTTGATACCTTCTACTTAGATGTCTGACTGGATAAGTATAAACACAAGTATTCAGTGTGCCCCTCACCACTTCTTTAACTAAGGAAAGGGTGTCACTTGAAAGGTAAAATAAGGAGTCCCCCATGTGTCTGTATGGGTCAGTTACAAAGGTAAAGCACCAAGTGTATTGTGGTCTGTTAAACTCGCGTATTTCTTTATTCTGCAGACTTTGTCATGACTATCCATGTGTTTTCAGTGATGACTTGGCAGTTAAATTAACTACGGAAAAAGGATGACAGATATTTGGTTACCCTGTTTTCTTGGCTTCTTAGCAGGCAGTGTCACAAGTGCCTACAAGCAGAGGAGGAGCATGTGGGCATGGAAGGGGAAAGCTCATTGCCCTTTGCAGCAGTGGTGGGTGTTGGTCTTGGGGTCCCTGGCCCAAAGGTGGTAGTGAGAGCTGCTGCCCACCACTTGAGGGTGGGCTCCCTGCCCTCTCTTCTCTTTCCCGCCTGGAACTTCCCCGCGTCATGCCTTCCTCATGATCCCAACTCGACTCTTACTCTCCTTCCATTGTCTTAGGAGAGCAGTTGATGCTTTTAAAAGGCTGTGGTTCCTCAAAGACCATCTGAGACAGTCTTGAAAATAGAGCTTTACTAAATCCTGTATGATGTGGCTTAACATTTTAAATGCTTTGTGGGTAAAGGAAGTTGGATTGGGGGGATATATTTTTATGTACGAGTAGAGTATTTTCTTCTTTTCATATTTGCGTCTGTTTTTCAAAGTTTCTGCCTAAGGTTTAAAAATCTTAATGGGCATGTTTGGAATTGCAGTGATGGTGGAAGATTGACAGTCACATTGTCTCTCAAGATGTTAATGTAAATTTGCAGTAAATATTTAATAATGACAAAGTTACTTTGCCTCTCTAGTTCTCAAGTCTTCAAAAAAACCCCTTCTGTGTAAGCAGAGGACGAGACTGTGTTTGAGTATACAAATTTATTTTTGCAGTGTAAATGCTGTGATTGGGTGTGGTGTGTGGAGATGGTTCTTTTATGTTGCTTTTATAGTTCATGATAGGATTAGAAAACAAGAACAATTCTTTGTTTTTCACATTAAGGTCCAAAGGAATAATGTCTTGATGATGTTATAACAATTGTAGAATTATTAAGTTTGTAAACCTGTGCTGGTTAATAAAAAATGATGCTCCATTCTATATGTGTTTATTATTTTAGGTCATATTGAAGTTGTGAAATTACTCGTGACCCATACAGCTGAAGTGACATGCAAAGACAAGAAATCATATACACCCTTACATGCTGCAGCATCTAGTGGGATGATTAGTGTAGTCAAATATCTTCTGGATCTTGGAGTTGATGTAAGGAAAAATAAAATAAAATGGGAAATAATTTTTTTATTTGTTTGAAATGCTCTTGTTAGTACTGTAGCACGCTGTTTGTTTAGGGATGGGTTATGATATAGTGAAAGTATGTGAATGAAGATCTCTGGAAATACTACTTTTTCTTTTATAAACCCTCATTTCTCCATTTAGAGAAAACCTCCTTAAGAGCCTTGCAGATTTTGCACAATAATTTGAAAATGAATGTGTATTTAATAGGGCTTTTTGCTTATTTGATATTTCTTGCTCTTAATTAATTGGACTGGAAGTCAGGAAGTAGGAGTTCCGATCCTAGCTTTGCCACACAATCATTTTTGAAGTGCAGGAAATCCAATGCTTTTGCTTCAGTTGGTAAAATATAGATGGTACTGACTTTCCTACGTGACATAAATTTTAGAAAATACTAAAAATTGTGAGAAACTTCAGTACTACAGTGAGGTCATATTAATATTGAAATGCAAAATAAATTAAAAGGTTCTACAGTACCTGCCTGCAGAAAGTGTGTTAACAGTAAACTGTGAAACTGTGTAAGAAATCTACATTGTGAGTCACAATCTTAGTCTTGCAAGGCTGGAGATTGCAACTCAGGCTCTATACTGAGAAGTAGATCAGAATTCAATGTCATGTTGTGTACAACAAGAAATTCTGTTTCTATACGCACGCACACACAAAGCCTGTTTGACCTCTGTTTTTAATGAAAACTTACAGTGCTGTTTTACAGAGGTCTGTGCTATGCTTTGTGTGTAGCATCTGTGCAAATTGCCACAGTTGATATTTTTGGCATGTGTGTGTTCTCTTAAGCTGCATACAGGAAACCGGTGTGGAGACAATTGGAGGAGGTTGGCTCGCTTGTAAAGCAATCATACTCTTCCCCAGGACACAGATCTCAACCAAAATGCTATATCCAGAATTTGCTTTTAATTTGTGGTTTTGAAGACTTCCAAAATATAATCTCATGACATGCGATTTTTTCCTTTGTTAGAATTAAATGCTGCATTAAGTACAGCTTTTAGCCTACTAACTAATCTTGGGATTTTTTTCTCTTACAGATGAACGAGCCAAATGCCTATGGAAATACTCCTCTCCATGTAGCTTGTTACAATGGGCAAGATGTTGTAGTGAATGAACTCATAGACTGTGGTGCTAATGTAAATCAAGTGAATGAGAAGGGGTTTACACCTTTGCACTTTGCTGCTGCATCGACACATGGAGCATTGTGTTTAGAGCTCTTGGTCTGCAATGGAGCAGATGTAAATATAAAGGTAGGTCTATCCAAAGCCACTTAAAAGTGCTGTACATCTTCATCAGAGGTAGTTTTTTCAAAAATACTTGTTTTGATAACGTGGAGTGGTTCCCACTGATAGATGGAGTATTTATATGAGAAGTACTACGGTGAAAATGAGCCAGTATGTTGCTTCAAGAAACTCAATCTAAATCTGGAAACCTCAGTGGGATGTATTATATAGCCCAGAAGGATGAAGAAGAAAGACAATATTGTCAGGTCAATCTCTATTACATTTAAATGTCAGAGTTCTGTATGATTTGTTTTTCCTAGTCTAGCCATATAAGTAAGAGCAAATAATTTTTAAAAATGCAAAAGTACATGTTTTTCTTATAAATAAGTAACATGAATGACATCAAGGCTATTTCAGGGAAATGTGTATGAACTGGCTAATTACTAGAGCAGTTGAAGAGATGATAATGTTAGATCTCAGAGTCAAATTAGTCAGGGAGATTTGGGAAGGTTGTATTAAAAATACAAGTATAAGTAGATCAAGCCTTGGAAAGTAGATGGAAAGTCTTAAACAGCTGGTGTTCTAATTACTTCAGCAAAATTGTGTGAGCAAAGTCAGTGTACATTTTACATCTCTAATTGGTCACAAGTCTTTGACTGCAGAATATTCCTTAGAATCCAGCCTTATTGTAGGTAGGATTTAAAACAAGCAAGTTTCAAAGGAAACTGTAACTTTTATCTTCCATTGTCTTCTCCAGTGTGTAGGGTAAGGTCCTGAGATGTGTAAGAGAGATGTAAGACCTTTTGTTATTATGTTGATTTTTACTCTAGTAATGAAAACTTAACTGTGTTCAGAAATATTTAGTGGCAGTATCTGGTGTCTTGGCAGGTTTTAGGCTGAGGGAAGTGGGAGATGGGTATATGGAATGAAGAGTCCAAGTGTTCCTTATGGCAAAATGTCTGGTTGCCTGAACTGTCACCCACATGTAGTATGAAGAAAATTATCTGTTTAATTTCTTGAGAAAAAAATGGAAAAAAAATCTGCTTAATAGGTTTATGCTTGAGTTTCAGCACAATCTGTGCAGAAGGTGAATGTTAGAATAACATAATAATAAAATTTCTGTTAAAAATCTTGGGGTTTGTGGTTCACTTCATGTAAGCAGTGATTTTTACAGTGATTCATGCTGATTTTTGGCTAACTAATTCCAAAATACAATTTTGTATCTATTGTTAGTACAAAACTCACAGCCAACTGAAAATTTGGGAGTAGTTTAAAAATAAGCTCTTTGATGTGGAAAAATCCTAAATGTATGTTCCTGTTCACTGTAACATATATTTAGACATGCAGCTCATTTAATGAAAATGTACATAACTCAGTTGTGGAAAAATTCATCACCAAAGTGCCCTGCAGAAGTAAGGAGCTGTGTTACAGGGTTTATTGCCAACTTGTCCTAAAATATCCAGGTCACAGTCCATTTATTTTTGTTGCCAGCTTTTTGCTCTGCATTATGTCCCACGCTGCTTATGACTGAGTGTTCAGTGTTGCAGGGCTGGCTGACTTCTGCCCTACATTCTTGAAACATCATTTTTTCAGTAAAGTGTGGTCTGCCATGAAAATAATCCCACAATGTTAAATATATTAATGATTATATTCATATGTTACTCACACAAGTAAGAACAAAGGAGAGCTTATAGCACCTTCTAGTACCTGAAGGGGGCCTACAAGAGAGCTGGAGAGGGACTTGGTGCAAGGGCATGGAGTTACAGGACAAGGGGAAATTGCTTCAGATTTTGAGGGTAGGATTAGATTAGATATTAAGAAGGAATTCTTTACTGTAAGGGTGGTGAGGCACTGGAACAGGTTGCCCAGAGGAGCTGTGGATGCCCCATCCCTGGAATTGTTCAATGCCAGGTTGGACGGGGCTTAGAGGTACTTAGACTAGTGGAAGGTGTCCCTGCCCATGCTAGCGGGGCTGGAACCAGATGATCTTTAAGGTCCCTTCGAACCCAAACTGTTCTATGATGCTATGACAAATATTAACAAGCCAAGAATTACTGTTTTTCTAAATACAGGGCTGCAAGGGTTCGTGACTTTGTGCATATTTCTTATGTGGAAGAAAGAAGTGGGCAGGGCTCCATTTCAGAAACAGCATTTAGGAGCTTTAGCTATAGGTTGGTCATAATTAAAATGTGTTAACTTCGTACATATCGAAACTCTTAAGTGCAAAATTAAGCAAGTAGGGCATTTTAAGCAATTACATCTTGAAAACAGCATTTATCCCCCGTTTCCTCATCAAGGTGTTTCTGTTGTGGTTCTGTTAGTAGCGTTTCTCTGCTTTTATACCAGTATGACTGAATTTGGCCTGTAAATTTGCACCTGAAGGCATGAACAGCCTTACTTTGCATGTGAAAACTTAGCACTTGCACTGTGGAAAAGTGCAAGAACTGAGGCAAAAGAAAACAATTTCCAAGTCAACTTCTGCTTCCCTTGAAAGGCCTATAAAGATAAATCTTGGATTTAATAAGAAGAGCAATGCCTAAAAAAAAATAGAATATGTTGTGTAACTAAGAATGAATTGTGTATTTAAAATGAGATGGAATTAGGGTGTTCTTACTAAATATTTATTGAAACCTAGCCTGTTCAGTTTCCAAATACTGAGGCTGAACTTCAAAGTAGTTCTTAAAATGGTTATACGATCTATTTTTCATCATAATTATATTGCTTGTGTAAGCTGATTCAATCATTTCCTCCCATGTGCAACTGTTCCTGTGGTTTTAAAGGTAACAGAGTGGATATGGATGGTAATCTAGGTGCCGACTAGACAGTACTATTAAAGCACTGCCTGCTGTGGATGACTGAGTGGGGAGAGCAAAAGGGAAATACTCTTATTCTTGATGGCAGATAGAGGGGAGGTTCTTGTGCATATCTCTGAGTTCTGGCCTCATCTCAAGAAGGGATTATGTAGCAGAAGATAGTGGAACAGTAGAAATATGTTATATGCTTTTTATCACCTCTGGACATAATTTCCTACTTGTTTTCATAGCCTTGTCAGTGTCCACTGTAGAACAGTGAATCTTGTTAAGTATTGCTCATTACTGCAGCACTCCCTCTGCACTATTCAGGATTTCCATGCATGGAAGAACACATTGAAATGAGTATGTAATGGGACAGTATTAATTGTTTTATGGACCCCATTGCTACTTGAAAATTCAGTGACCTAAATAGAAAAAGTTTTTTACTTCCGTTGGTGGTACTAGAACATAATAATTGTTGCTAGGGGGAGATTTCATTTGGAGGAATGCTGTGACATGATAGACCCCATTTCCTCTCCCTCCATGAAGCTCAGTAGCCTGAGTACAGTTAATATGTGAGTGTGCTGTGTATTATGTCTGTCTAATTGCAATTGCTCTTCTTTGCAAATTTTCTATGATCTAAGTATTTTGTGGATATATTTTCTCTAGTGATAGAGGAGATTTGGGTGATTTCTTTCCTATTACCACATTTAGCTGAGTTTCAGTGAAGACAACAAAAATTATCAGTAGCCCATAGCTGTCCCGTCATGTGCTGTTATCCTGTCTGATCTCGTGAAATCACACAGCTGTAGTTAGCTTGATATTTAGATAGAAGATCTTAAAGGCATAAAGAAAGGGAAATTGAAGCAAAAGTTTTGAAGATACCTCCCTGCTTATGCAGTCCAACCTCCTGGCATCTCAGGAAATAGTGATTTATTTAATAGAGCCTTGGTATTTCATTGCTTAAAGAAATGTTTGGCTACTGCTTCTGGTCCTATATATCCTTTGCTAGTGACAGTGTCCTAGAAGGGAATTCTGAATGCAATCCTATATCTAGCAGTTCAGCTTCAACATGGGAATTGTCTTCATTTAGTTTTATACCTGTTCTATGTTTATATGTTGATAGACAATTGCATGTTGTGTTATTCCTGGGCTGGAAAGGAACCTGAGACTGTTAGACGTGAGAGAGGCACTCTCATAAAATCCATTGTCTTAGAAATCTATGTTAAGTGCATTTTTAAGTAAATTTGAACAGAGTAAATCTGATTGATTGTACAGTGTTTTTTCATTTATAAGTGGAAAATTATTTTGTAGCTTATTTTGCTGTTCTTTGCAAGATCTTACTGAAGTTTTCTTGTGAGGGTTCTCGCTTAACCACAGCGCTCTTCAGTTTCTAATACGGTCACCTTAAGTTATTCCTATGTCTTTGCGAGGTGCATTGTTAGATCTGTTTTTTCAGCTCCATCTTCTTCCTCTTCATCAGCCTTCCTTTGAGATACAGATTTATCCCATCTAAGCCAGTGAGACTGCAGGCTACTTTTATCTGAGCCCTGAAATTCTTCTGTTACTTCACTAAGCTTATTTTATATGATAACTTTTCTTTAAATTTATACAGCCTATAGATTCTTCACGTTAAAGAAGGATAAAGGCGAGGGGAAAAATCACCAGATGTCTAATAGTTGTTTTAAAGTAACTGGACACAAGAGACTTCTAATGGTTAGATAAAGAGACGAGAACTAAACTGTAGGGAGAAAGATGATAGAAAGTTGGAGCGCAGAGAGTGCTTTGGGGAAGTTGTCACTTATGGTGTGTTTATTTGGCCTTTTCTTAAGGCCTCCCATGACAGAATTAAAATTGATTGTCTAATTCCTCAAGAGGATTTCAACCCCATTTTCTGTGTTTATTTGCGTCTGGTATAGATATGTGGATGTTGTCTTTTGGATTATTTATGGTCAAAGAAATCTGCTAGCTGGAAGACCTGGAGATAACTTGACTTTCCTTATCAAGTGTTGTGTTTCTTTCAGTCTAGGTCTGAGAAGACAGTGTTTCATGTAGTTGTGTTGTTACCCTGTTCTGGGCAGGGACACAAGGAAAAATTCCATATCCATCCCTAAAAGGGCCTCCAGCAGAGTTTCAGTATCACATCCATAGAACCATGTCCATTTGGTGTCAAAGGGAGAGTAAAGATGGGAAGACACTTCTGCATATGACAGCAATTTGTGATGTTTCAATTCATATGTTCATATCATATGTTCCCCTACCATCTTTGTCTAATTTAACTTTGTATTTTGTGAACATTTCATACTCTTCAAAGCCATCATTGAAAATGTAGATGTGGTATGCATGTGCATTCAAGGGTCCTTTGATTTTCTATGTCGTGTTTGCAATTTTTTGAGTGCATGTGTAGGAATTTTTTTCTGCAGTAAAGCTTTCCCATTACCTGTGATAAGTACGAGGGGAAAATCCTTCTAAAGTAAAATAACAGAAAAAACAGGTTTGTAAGTTCATTGAGACTGAGCTGTTAAAAACTGAAGTTTCCTTATGCGTTACTGGCCTGCTGCAAGGATGTCTTTACTGGGTGAATGACTAAGTGCATATTCAAGATGTGCATTTCAAATGTGTGGTATCTAGTAGGGTTAACAGTTCTACCCTCGGATTACTTGTGGTTTATGATAAATTGCTTACAAACATCACTTTACAGAAATTTCCAGGAAACACATGAGCTTTGTATTGTGTTGTCTTCTAATATAATGTGTAATCCCTTCTAGTAAATACAGCTACTTTCTTTCAGGAAACAAACTTAAAACATTGTTTTATTTTAGCCTTGGGAAGGGGAGGAGTTGGACCCAGACTTGTTGCTGAAATTGTGTGCTGTCATCATCCTCTTGAGAGTTATTATCTTAAGGACATATGTGTGAGTGAGTGGGCATCCCTGAGTTGTCACTCACAGCTGGAAGAGTGACTAAGAGCAGCTCTTGGGAAAAGCTTGCCATGTCATACTGACTTGTCATTGCCAGCATCTCTGGCAAAAGTGCATAGAAACGATTTAAAGGATGGAGGAAAAAAAAAAAAAAAAAAAACAGTGTCCTTTTTGTTGTTTTGGGTTTGGTGGGGTTTTTTTGTCAGTTCTGATTAATTGCTGTTACTGGCCATAAGTAGACATGGGATTTCTTTTTCTTTTCCAGAGTAAAGATGGGAAAACACCTTTGCACATGACAGCTATCCATGGTAGATTTTCAAGATCCCAAACCATCATTCAAAATGGTAAAAAGGGGGAGGGAGTATTTTTGTCATAAGCTTTCCAGTTTGGATAATTTTATCCTCTTGTATTGGTAACAACATACTGAATTTTTTTCATGTCCAGTGTCAATAATAGTGGTGGAGTCTGGCATATCTGTTTATAAAGTTTGATAAGTTACACTGATGAACCTTTTCCTTTTCAGAATACAGGAATATATATAGATTTGTTTTCCATAACCAGACAGTTTGTCCCATAAGGTTACATAATAAAATGCTTTTCTCTACCAATGAAATATATAGGTTTTAAGTCCAACGTAGTCAGTCGTTGACAATTAATAATGTTGCTTGAATGATCATCAGTGCTATTTTTCTAACAAAGTATCTGTATGCCTACATATACCCTTACTTGGTAATCACTTTTTATTATAGGAGCTGAAATAGACTGTGAAGATAAGAATGGAAATACCCCTTTGCACATAGCAGCTAGATATGGCCATGAGCTATTAATCAACACTCTGGTTACGAGTGGTGCTGACACTGCAAAGTAGGTAACTTTACTGATATGAATGCAAGCTGACATAATTTAGAAGTGTATTTATTAGATTAACAGAACTAGTATGATTTTTAATATCATCTTCAACTTGCAATAGGAAATAGTTTGTATATTATCCTGTATTGTACTTGTAAGTAGCTAGTCAGTATATCACAATTTGTACCAAAACAAAGAGAAATAGAGTTTTCTGTAATGTATTTGAAGTAAAAGCTCAGAAAGGTTTGACAGGCTGTTGCACTGATAATGCATGCTGATAGCTTGGAAGGAAGTGTTTAAGGTGTGAAGTTAGCTCAGTATTCTAATTAGGTGGTTTGCTGAACGCACCATGCATGTGCACTTAGGCACACAATTATGTTTGTTTTATTTTAATTGTAATGAAACTGTGATACCTGATTATGGTGTATCTTAGGCGGGGTATACATGGGATGTTTCCTCTCCATTTGGCAGCATTAAGTGGATTTTCAGACTGCTGCAGAAAGCTCCTCTCATCAGGTAGGATACTCTATTAAATTCTTACAAGGTGCTTTGTACTTCATTTTTTATTTCACAGAATAGCTTTTAATTAAATCTTAATTTAGTGATACATAGAAATCCTTATAGTTTACTAGTACCTTGGGGCCAGTGCTTGTTTTTTAATGGACAGTCCATAGTTAAAGTGAATGCAAACTTTTGCACGCTTAAGTTAAAAAAAATGCATCCAAATTGTAATAATGCTTTTATAATTTCTTTAATATTGTGTTTGTGCATTTCAAGTTGGCCATAGAGGTGGGATGACTGGTTCAGACCATAATGAAACTTCAAGGAGAAATATTGATTGTCTTTTTTATTACTTCATGTAGCATCCAATTTCCATTCCATGATGTCTTTAGCTTAACACAGATCAGTCTATTCCTGTCTATTCCTGTAGTGGGCACCTAATAGCTCTGAAGACTTTTTGGACTGCTACATTAAGAACCTGTTGCATTGGTAGGGTATTGTTAATCAAATGCAATGCAAACTGCACTTTTCTTTCAATGTTTGACTCCTCCCTGCAGATGTAGATGTTGGAAGGTCATTACTTCTCTTGTTGGCCAGAATCTTATGTGAATTCTGAGCTCTTTGAAGTATTGCAATTCTGAGAAAGTAGATTTGTCCAAAGGAAGCTTCTGGAACAGAAAAAGAAGAAGCATAAACTAAATGGTTCTACATTAATCTGAAGACACTTAATGTTTTTTGGAAAAAATGAGTGTGGAAGAGAGTAGGGGAAAAGGAAGAGTAAGAAATTGCTTTCCCAGCTTTATACTGTTTGTTAGGGAAGCCTGGGAGAAGAACTAGAGAAATACAACTAAAACTACCTACTGGTAATGCTTTTATTTACTATCCTATCATGGGCAAACCTGCAAGGATTCACTTCAGGAAAGAACTGCCCAATAGTTGACAATATTTCAATTGGATGTGTTCAAAATGAGGGACACTGGCACTTTCTCCTTTCTGCATGTGATGTTGTGCTGGCTGTGCCCTTACTGGGGATTCAGTATGGCAAAGGAAACTGTGTGGAGGACTTGCAAGTGGTTTCTGTGACATTTACATGAGTTGAGAAAACTAGGATACAAATCTAGCCTGGAGCAGATAAGGACTTAAAGAGTACGTTCAGCCTTCAGGCTAGAAAGACTAGATACTGCTAAGAGCTTTTAGGATGTGCTCTTGGTGTAGGATTGGTATGTGCAGAGTTTGTGTCCTTTTTGGGCTTGAGAGATGTCTCCTTTATGTAAATTAAAGATCTCTGATTTTTAAATTCATTAATATTCATGTGCAAACCTTAAGAAAATGTCACCAATCTGCCTTGTCCCAGTACTGAATGACATTCACTACTTAGTGATGGTAGACGAGCAACTTAGGGATGTGGAAAGGCATCAAAGGCTATTCTTCAAACCAAACTAGTAAACTCTCTTAAATTGTTTGTTATAGAGCATTCCCTATTGAAATGGGATAAGAGCATAGTGGTGCATACAAAACCTGTTTTAGGGGACATGAAGTAGGAAAACAGTCTTGGAATAATAGTATTCTTGAATAACACATCTTATGTTGTTCATTATTTATTGTTGAACAATTCTTAAAAGGAAAAAAAATGCCAGCATTCCCAGGTACCACAACTGGAGATTTAGTAAATAAGTTACATTACACAGGAGCAAGACTCTCCTGAGAGCATAGTAGTTTTCTCAAACCAAAAATGTAGCTTTGAAACCTGATTTAAATAGTAATCTTTGTGTCAAATATATGGTTAGATATGGAATTGCACAGTTAAAGTTTGTGATCTTGGATTTGAAGTTCCACAGCTGAGCCTTTCTGGAAACAGAAAACTACAATGTTCTGTAAAGAGCTCCTCTGTAATTAACTGCTATTTGCAGCCATCACTCCAACTCAATAAAGTTCTTTCTTTGGGACTAAAGCACTAAACTCAAAGATAAAATTCAAGTAGCTCCCATATTTAGTAATACTGACATCCCCAAAAATTAATAATCTCTGCACAACAATGATAAATTTTAGCATATTCTTAAATTTTCGTACCACCTGCATTTATCTTACATTCAATAGTAAATTGCACTGAAATATTAGCAGGTAAGTAGACTGAGACAGAACACAGTCTCAGTGCAGCTACTTGTCTTTTACTTTATCCCTTTCAGTTTTATTTAAATGCCTGTTTTTCAAAACATTGTAAAAAGTAAGGACATGTTTCAAATGAAGTAATTTTTAATGCTTGAGTGCTCTTTGCAAATAGCTGTTAAGTTTGCTTAGCAAGCATTTCTCTTAACAGCAGATGACAGCAGTTTTGTGAAAGGTGATGTTACATAATGATTTTACAAAATGTTTGCTTTGTAGGTTTTGACATTGACACACCAGATGACTTTGGCAGGACTTGTCTTCATGCAGCTGCAGCTGGAGGGTGTGTAAAAGAGCATTCATGCTTTCATATTCAGTGTTTCTTTTTCAGTTGCTGATCATTCTTGTTCTTTTTTCTATTATTTCCTCTCTGATTTTCCTGCCCTCTCCCCCTTGGAATTTAAGTAAACATGAAAATAATTTCAAGATGGATTCTATCTGCAAACAAAGAAATTAATTAACTGTTCAACTTAATAAGTCGTTGCTGGAGTACAGTGTCCAAGTATCATCAGCCTAACCTTAGGTTTATGTTTGGGGATGAACTGATTTTTTTTTTTTTTTTTAAATTCCCATGGATGATGATAAAATTTTTAGAATTTACAGCATTCAAAGATAGCATGCCCACCTCAGATCACTGTGGGACATGAGATAGAGAACAGCAACTTTGGGAAATTTGTTTTTACCAAATCCATAAATAAAAGGTCAGTCTAAATAAGCTAAAAGCAATAATTAAATTCCAGAGTTTAGGTGGATGAAGTAGTCAGAACTACTTGCTCATCACTTGAGTTGTGATCCATATTGATTATTGTTATTGTATTGTAGGTTTTCTATAGCAGCTACTCAAAATTGCCTGGAAGAATTGGGTAATAAATTTCATGATACACTTTGTGGGACACAAGAACTCCATGATATTGATATTTTCATATTTCTGTTTGGATGTTGTTTAAGTAATACCGTTAAGTAATCATTCGAAGTCAAAAGTACTTGATAGATACATCCTTGTTGCAAGTGATTACGGTTAAAATGCTATCTTTTCATATAAAAACCAAATAATTTGTGACACATTCCCTCACTCATCTCCAGTTTAGGAAAGTTACCAAAAATAGTGTTTAAACAATATAGTACATCTATTATGATGATCATATTTTATTGAAAATTGACTACACTAAAAAGTAAAATATATATGTCGCAATTTACATTTGGCCTTAAAAAATACGCAGTAAAATTCCTCTGTGCTGGAATCCTGGTAGCAAAAGCATGTGACATGCAGGTGTTATTGTTTGTTTGTTTATAAGAATTGAATTTTTTATTGAATTAGGTTCATGTTTATGTGCTTTATGCATGCCATTGGGTATCAATTAAACTTATATATGTGGTCTTGAAATAATTTATATTCTTTATTGGTTTGGTCCAGAAATTATGGAATCTATTTTACGTGCAGAAATGTATTTATCAAAAATTACATATTATAGTTCAGTTCCATTAAAAATAACATTTGAAATGTACATGTGTAGCAGTTCTGATATTTGTAGAGGCCAATATTAAGGAAATAAAATTTGCAATCACAACTAATAGTGTATTAATTTAATAGGAATTTGGAGTGCCTAAATCTTCTGCTAAATACTGGTGCAGACTTCAACAAAAAGGACAGATTTGGAAGGTAAGACATTCTAGATTTGTATATCTTAAAGGGCTGTTAAAAGTATTGCAGAAGCAGCTTACTGATAACATGGCCGAGTCTGTGTTCCAGTTTAAATGTTTTTTTATGATATGATGTCTCTAATAAACTGCGTTTCAGCAAATGTTCTCAAAAGTCACAATATTTCCTTAATTGTGTTTTGTTAGGTAGGTGTTTAGTCTTGTTTTTAAACACTGAGTTTCAGTGTATATATTCAACTTTAATTTTTATGAAGCTTTTTTCCTTATAAAGTGGATCTAGTGTGTTTAAATTGCTCTCATCCAAGGACATTACTAATGTTTTCTAAATAATGTATTAGTCAACTCTATAAATCTGTTGCTATTTCTATGTTCTTTTATTAAAATACACACTATTTTATTATAACTGCTTCACCTTTTTCCTTTCTTGATATCCATCCTTTCTGTTTCCCTGTTTGAGCTCTGAATTCTTTTGGAATGACATTAATTTCTATTTTTAGTATAGGATTATTTAAGTTTAGATGGCAGGATCAGTACTCATGTAAAAATCTCACATCTCATAATGGAAAATATTATTTTTCAGGATGTGAGCAGCAGGAGTAGGACTTAAGGAAAAAGTTATGGATCCAAAGTTGTATTTTGCTTTAAATTCCACTTCCATTATTTCCTGAGAAAGGAACAACTATCTGTCACAACTTTTGTCATCCAAAACTGGGGTTTTCTGTTGGTTTGGTTTGGATTTTGATTTAACATTCATGTTATATAGAGCAATTATTTCAGGAGATGGAAAAAAATAATTTTAAGTGGAGAGAAATGGGAAAAAGACATTTTAAGGGAGAGGAAAGAGCCTGAGTGTCTCCTCAAAATCAAGATATTTATAGCAGCAGTCTCTTTTTAAAAATAGAAAATTGAATTCTGAGTCATCTTGGTCCTTTTAAAATTTTAGCCAAACTGGCATATTTAGAGAATTGTTTATCTATTTGGAAGTGGGATAAGTTTTCTCTGAGATGATACATCACTACTAATATTTCATGGATTTGTTATAAGAAGACAAGGTATTATTATCAGCAGTGCCTCTGCTATGTCACTATAGTTTTCCTCTCTTAGGCAAAATTCTGATCTGTTTATTAAAAACGTCTGTTTGTGCAATTGTTGTATTTTATTTGTGCTATATTTAGTTGTTGTGCAATTTTTGATTTGTCCATATTTTTCCATGTGGTTTAAAATTGCTTAACAGAAAATAGTATTTCTAACGTAAACTGGATTTCCCTCTATAAGTTTACACAAGAAAATTCACGTAAAGCTTCCTTTAATACAAAATTTGTGCATATTTTGGCTGGCAAATAAATCTTCTATATATTGTTCAACATTATTAAGTGGTCCCTAGAAAATGGCCCTATTGGCCATTGGCACTATAATGATGCATTCTTCACCAAAAATACTTGTTTAAAAATGTAAGGATTTAAGTTTCACTTTATTTTGCTTTTTCTGTCTCTGTAATATTATTTTGCTGTTATTTACCATTGTACTTTTTATTTAAATGTGTACTAAAGAACTCCACTCCATTATGCTGCTGCCAATTGTAATTATCAGTGCCTGTTCGCCCTTGTGGGATCTGGAGCTAGTGTGAATGACCTTGATGAGAGGGGTTGTACACCTCTGCACTATGCAGCTGCATCAGACACAGATGGGAAGTAAGTGGCATGCTTTGTATTAAAGCCTTTCTCATTAGGAACATTTGAGCTGTGAATTTTGTGTGTGTTTTGCCTTCAGATTTGCCAAATGCATTTCTTGTATTTTTAAAGATGAAACTGACAGTGGTGTGAGCATTGTATATAAAAGACTTTATGTTACAAGTATTTCAGAAGAAAGAAATGATCAACAGGAAAATGTATTGTAAAAATTTTATGTCCTATAATGCAGATGTCTTAATTCAGGAATTAATTGGGAATAGAGTTCTTAATCGCATCTGCTGTGTAGAGGTTGCGTAAATATCCTTTGTGGGGTTTATTAAGTTAGTTGTGGGCAGTAGGGTCATTTTACCTTAAAATCAAATTCTGAGGAAGGATGGATATTAACTTGACATTTCAATATAAGATGCTTTATCTATTTGATGTTTGAGTAAGCTGGAGTTGTAAGGCCAAACATGACTATTTCTTGATAGTGTAAATTTTTATTCTGTAGTTACACTTTTATTAATGAAATGCTTCCAGAATCTTTCATGAATCCACTGATCTCTTGCATGTGTTTATTTTCTAACTAATGGTTATATTTGAAATATTTATTAATGACTTAAATGCTTTTATGCAAAGTGTATATAGGTAGCACCAAACTGATGAGTTTACTTAAGCTCCAGGCATTGTATATATTGAGGAGACAAGAAGAGCATCGCTTGCTTATGCACACAGTGACACCTTCCCTGGAGAAGTGCTGCTTCATGCCAAATCATCTTGTTTTAATACAGCACCTTTTAAAGGGTGAGGTAGCAATAGGAATGAGGTGGCATATAACTTACAGATTGGGTTTTGAAGGCTAAATAAAGAATACTTTCATGGCCATTTAACTTATATTTGAAGAATGTGCTTTTTTTATGTAAAGCCAAATTTCAAAATTAAATTGCTGCTTTTTAGAAATAATTTCAATTCCTGCTGGAGCTTGCTGAGATAATTTTACTTTAATTGTCCTCTTACAAGTCGAGCTAGGATTAATTTTAGCTTCACAGTTGCTCTGAAAACCTCCAAACTATAATGGTTCTTCAGATGACATTGTTTTGCCATCTGTCTTAAAAAAGGCACGGGCAGGAATGATGATGACAATACTGCAGAGCTTTGTGAAGTAACTCAAAGCATCGTCTGTGGAGCCCACGGGCTGTTGCCCTTCTGATTAACATCTGGGTCTCTGGAAGACAGGCTGCAAAGCAGAATGGCCTAAGGGGAAGCTTTTTATATTGATGCAGCAAGATGATTGGGAACAGCTGGAAAACCAGTACTGCTCAGCTCATTCAAAACAGGAATGAAGTTCAAAAATTATTACTGGAGTTGGAATATAAAGCCTGGGAAAAAACATGTCAGGACACAATCTATATAAAATTCTAAAGATATTTATGTGTGTTTTTATGGTCTTTGTTCAGACATCTTTAAAGACAGATTTTAAAGACAGGGATGTTTTTGTTGAAAATTATTTTCCAGTTTATTCCTGTTTGAAAGTATTTTTTTTGTATCTTTAACAAATGCTTTTGATCCGGAACAAACACCAGTAAGCCCCATTTTGCCAAGAGTAGAGAGAAAAACGTGATTTCAGAGTGAGATAGAATAAGCAGCATCTTAGGGGAGAAAAAACTATGCTGCTTCTACGTTAGAATTTTCTAATGGACAGTTCTAATGGACCAATAAATATATGGGAAATAAATTTAATTTACCTGGGCTTTCAGAGAGTTTGATTAATCTCCTTTTTAAGAGACCTGTTGAGGACAGTTAAGTATGCGAGAGATGCAAAGTTAGTCTCTCCTGGATGCAGAGAAACATCAAAAGTAATGATCTGGTTTGCACTGGAAGTATTGGGTACGTGAGGATTTTTAGTAGACTTGGCTCCATGCAGTGTATTTAGTGTATTGTAGAAATTTAGGTGGCCAAAGCCAGTGACATGAAACATTTATTAATAAGCCATGAACGTTGACACAAAATTACTGATTCAAATTGAAAACAAAGTTAGATGATTGGACAAAGGAAATGTAAGAACTGTAATTCTTACTTAATGAGACAAATTGATTTGTCTTTGGGTTCTCAGAAATCTCATCCCATTTCAATTCAAATAAAAACATGCAAGCACAGTTGTCATTAATGAAATCCAGGCATTTGTTTACTGGGTAAATAAAACCTGAATTAATTGGTCAAAAACATAGATATGCTTTACAAATAGCTTTTTATCGCATATACTGAACTAGTTTTAAAGTTACTTGCATCTTATGTTACATATGTTACTCTTTAAAACTCAAGAAATTTTACCTTTTCCACTACATCCTAAGTCCTTGTTTATGCTGGGCAAAAAAATGATAGAAGTGAGAGTGCACCTCTGATAAAGAAGTATTTAGTGACCCCAGAGAGAAGAAGGGATGGTGACCTGTTGTACACTTCAGAATAACAAATGGCTTCACCAGCAAGTTCAAGGTCATGAATGACTTTGCAAAATGTTGCTTAAATGATAGACAACATAAAATTATTAAACAGCAGAGCTATTGCTTGCAATCATGTAGTGTGCACACATGGAGTCTCTTAAAAACAGAAAACTAGAGGGAGAGTGAGCTGACCTGAATCCCCCTTTTCTCATCCTCCTGGCTGAGTGTCTGTGGTTGAAACTGGGCTGATCATGTTCTGCCTTATAAATTTGTGTAATAAAAGTAAGGAATTGTAAGATATAAGTATGACAACAACAGAGTATTTACTGAATAAATAAATGTAAAAAATAGTGTCTGGTAGTGGAAGTGTGTGTGTTTTACTTGTATGCTACCATGAAGAACTCAGCTACTGCTTCTCTTCTTTCCATATAACAAACAGAAGAAGGGATTAATGCAGAAAAACATACAGAATAGTAATCATTGATATTAGCAAAGGTAACTGCAGTTAGCTAGGAGGAAAATAGCCATGAAATACTAGTTTTAACCAAGTCAGATAACTCAGAAGATGCAGGATGTCTGCAGAGAGGGATTATTTCAAATTTTGAAGCTTTGTGATTGACCTTTACATTTGATGTAACGAGGTAGGTTTCTCTAGTCCTAGCCAATATTGTACATTAAATCAGTGTCCCTGTGTGCTGTATTCTATTTTCGAGTTGAATTGGAACAATTTATCAGTTAGCATTAAGTTGAAATTCAGCACTTAGATACATGGTTGCATATGTCAATTTGAATAGGTGCCTGGAATACTTGCTAAGAAACGATGCCAACCCTGGGATCCGCGACAAACAAGGATACAATGCAGTTCATTATTCAGCTGCTTATGGTCATCGCTTGTGTCTTGAATTGGTAAGAAAACCTATCACAGATGAAAGGTATAAAAGCTGCTCTTACAGGGTGTGATGGAGAGGCCAGGGGATTCCTCCACCTTGGCTGTCAGCTAGGTCAATACTGTTTTTCAGCCTCTCTGCAGATAAATTTAAGCATTTGGTATTCCTAAAATAGAAGCAAGGTGAAGAGCTGTAGTGGTTTAACTTTAGATTTTAATACATACTTACTTTTTGGTGAGATAAAAATTAGGAGAACGCAAAAGCAGGCACAACTTACAGACTATTAATGAGTTTATTAACAGATTTAAAAGACAGAAGGAAAAAAAACTTGCTGTGGTGTGGTACATTTTCTTTTATGAATCTCACAGTTCTTTCACACTGCAAGCCATAGATTATCACATGGGGTTAATTAAGGATGAATTATGTTGCCTTAAACACGAAGGTTTATTTCTTGCCCCTGTTCTCTTAAAAGCTTTTTTTTTTTCCTTGCCTTTAAGCAGCTCGGCTTGGGCACTTTACAGCCTTTACGGGCTACACATGAATGTCCATCCCCCCATGTACTATAAATGGTTTAAAGAAATGCACAGTTCGATATTACAGTTCTTTACCATGGCATGATAGAGATATTTTAAACTGCGCGCGTGATAGCACAGCACCGCCCTCTCTTCTCCTCCGAAGCCATCTTAGCTCCATCCCACGTGACGTGACTCACTTTTTTCTTCGGGCTCCGAACTTGCCATGATACTGCTTGGCTTCACGGTGGAGAGAGACCTCCGCTCCCTCTCTCTGCGCTGTTGGCCGCACGGCATCCTCTTCAGTTCGGAGCAAAATGCACTGGCTGTACGCAGGGGCTCCCTCTGGCTCCCGCTGACTCCAGCGTAGTGCAATGGCGTAGTGAAATGAGGGTCCTGCTGGTCCCAAAAAGCCACTCAGACGGTTTCAGCCACATCTGCGGCTCAGGGATGGCTCCCCCCTAACAACCCAGGGTCCGTACCGTGGCACTGGGAGAAGGGGGAGGGGCAGAGACCCCGGCCCAGTCCGGCCCGGCGGGGCCTGGAGGCCGAGGCCACCCCCCCACTTTCGGCAGGCCAGCTGGAAAGGAAGGCTAAATTCCGCCTTCCTGCGCGGTTTAAATATGGAAATTTAGAGAAGCGTTACTGGTTTAAAAGGTTGCCTGTCAATTCAAGGTCAACCCACTACATGAGCTAAGATGCTAGATACTGGCTTAAAAAGATGAAAACTTCTCAGATTAAGAGATAACTGGTTGAGGATGTGGGATATTAATTTTGGTTTGTTTCTGAATTTAGACTATACTACTAATTTTTTTTTGCTGGTGGCTGAAATAAAATAGCCACAAGTTATCCCATTGAGAACTGTTAAGAAATTTCATGGTTGTCATTTGAAAGGAGCAAATGAAAATGTGGGGAAAACCTGTAAAGAAAGGGTGCCTTATAAAATAGTTCATGCAGTTACAATAACTACTGGCCATATAATAGAATTTCAGATAATAAAGCCATAGTTAGGTTTTTATTGCTCCCTTTGCAAAAATATGTGTATGTTATTTGATATGCTGTGTTATACAACTTCAGTATTTTTATTAAAATAGCACTTTTATATTTAAATGTATTCAAACATGAATTGTGACTGTTTTTAATTACAGATTGCAAGCGAAACGCCTCTAGATGTTGTAAGTGTATTATTTCTCACTTTTTAAATACTACTATAGAGCAAAAGGGAACATGTAGTTTTTAAAATACTGCTTATTTTTTAGACTTATTGAACCATTTCTTCAGTGTATGAATGTATTATTTAATTTCAACTACAATTTAGATTTAATTGGACTTTAGAGTTTTAAAACAGGAAATTATTTTTTAAGCTATGTGGTTTTTACTTAAACAGTTGGATGACCATGATATAAAAGTGTGATAATGAAAATATCATTTGAATCTATTTGGTGTTCTTCAAACACTTCGAATGTTTTACTTCTACTAATGTACTCAATTAAGTATGAACTTGAAAAAGACCCAGAATTAAAACTTTAGAACGCATCTGAAAGTCACAAATATAAATGTATATACATAGATATTTTAATGCTATAACACTTTTGCTTTTCTTGAGTCTGTTTTTTCTCTCTGAGAACTGTTTTCTTGTTCTGAGAAATCCATCCAGGCTTCTGGCCTTTCATACTGTTTTCTTGCTGACTTTTTGCCTAATCAAAATGCTTACTTCGCTAATGTTTGGGGTTTGGTTTTTTTTCCTACTGCTGCTGCTGTCACCTGTCCTTGTCTTCCCTTTGTATTCATCTTACATATTGCTACTTCAGAAAAAATAATAATTTTATTTTAGTTTCTGATTGAAGTATTGTGTTGTTATGCAAAATTAAACTACTGGGCTTGGAACATGAATATGGGGGAGGTGTTGCAGTTGATTCAAACTCTGTAAAAGGTTGAAGATCAGGAGATGTGTAATTCTTACTATTCTTTTTTTTTTCTCCTTTATTTTTCAATCTGTGTGTATGGGAAACTAGCAATTATTGCTGAGTGTTTTCAAAGGTGAGGGGTTTTTGCACTCACTCTGACTTTCTCTCTCTAAGCTGATGGAAACATCAGGTACTGACATGCTGAATGACTCGGACAACAGAGCGCCTATAAGTCCGCTGCATTTAGCTGTAAGTGCTTAGTTCTTCAGTGATGACAGCTGGTCTGCTGGCAAACAGTTGCTGCACAGGTTTATTCATTCTGGATTTTTTCAAAATGGGTTAATAACAATAAACAAAATGCAAGCATATGTACTAATATTCCTGAATGAGATATACAGGATGATTTTTGCATTTCACTTGAAACTTGCTTCATGGAACAGCTTTCATGTGGAATCTTCTCATTAAAATTTATGCTAATGGAACTTTTATAAGACTTGTTCTATGACTAATTACGACTTTTTTAATCATTACACTGTTTTACTCTCATAATTGTTCGGTATGAGAAATGTTTGTCCTCAATACTTTAAGATTTGCACAAGGAGTAGTGTAGGACAGTGATGAAATTCTGTCTATACAAAATTATTCAAAATACAGAGTAACCAGCTCAATGTGTAGCTTTGATCTTTTCAGTGAATTTAAAGGAATTGAAAAACCACATTGTACTTTCTGCAAATAGAGTAAGTCTCATGCAGTACCTATATATATGTATCTATCTATATCTATATATCTCCAAAGTTAAAAATAATCTTTGATAGTGGTAAATGAAAGCTATTTGTTGTGCATTCTTATTACAGGTGCTTTTTTTTTTTAATAATTGATGTAAAAAGCTAAAAGGAATTACTTAAGTTTGCCTATGTTCCTCACTTGAAATAATCTGAGGATGATGTAACTACAACATTAAGCAATGAAACGTGCAGTAGTCAAAATACTGTTCTTTATGCAGATTGAAGACAGATGATTTTCTGAGAGTAGTTGCAGTTGCTGACTGAAAGGATAAAACAGAAAAATACCACCAACCTTCTTGCTGAAATTGTGGGTTTTTTTTAATTAGTCGTAACTGTTGTAACTACTTATGTGCTGCATCAGTTGCTCTTCTAAAATAAGAACAGGGTCTTTACAATTTCATTTACGTAGTTCTGGCAAGAAAGGGAAAAATGTTAAGGATGGGAAAATTGAAGAATTTTCTTATTCTTGTAGGCCTATCATGGCCACCATCAAGCTCTGGAAGTGCTGGTACAGTCACTGCTGGACCTTGATGTGAGGAATAACAATGGAAGGACACCACTGGATCTTGCTGCCTTTAAGGGACACGTGGAATGTGTAGATGTGCTCATTAATCAGGGAGCATCCATCTTGGTGAAAGATTATGTTGTAAAGAGGACCCCAATTCATGCTGCAGGTATGTGCTAGCCACTAACCTCTTAAATTTTGGTTATTGAAGTGGATAATCTGTTTAGAAGTCTCTGTCATTAATGTTCTAAGAAATAATGTTTAGGAATAGAGGATGACTTTTAAGGTATATGCCGTGCTGAGAAAGGTGTAGCAAAAGAGTTACAGATGGGAACCAGTATTAATCCAATAAACCAGTTGAGCCCGAGGAGTGCTGTTCCACACTTCCCTCTGGAAGGGTGCACTGTCCTTGTCCATTCAGCTGGCTGTGCTGACATGTCCCTGCTTCTCTCCTCATCTTTCACGCAGCCCGAACTGCAGGGCCAAATTTAGATAGGCAAATTGCGTTGCCTGTCTTGGCAGTAAAATACTTATAAAAATTACTGGAGTCTTGGAGGATTTTGACAGTTTGAAAAGAGACATGAAAACTTACTTTGATTTTTTTCCAAGGATTTAAATGACTCCTGAGCATTCTCAAAATAACAGCAATCCTTTGCAGTATTTTCTTGCTGACTTTCCGAGAAAACATCTCTAGGCCTGCCTTTCTCTGAGTCTAGAATCCACACTATAGTCTTATTTTTCCCTCGCGTTGAAAATAGGCTTATTAAATTTGACATTTATAGTAGTGGTGTTACAGAAGTGTTACAGTTAAAAAGAGCATTATGTACAAAACATCGTCATTCTAACCACTTAATCTGTTGTCCATGAGCACAAGCTGCATTCTTCTGTTTGATTTCGCTTTCCTAACTTGTGTTAGCATGTCTGTCAGCTACAGAAACATGAACTGTCGCTGTGCTTCTGTGGGCTGAATACTGCAGCTGTAGGTCAGAAATAATTTCCCTTCCAAGAAGCAATCATTTATCTTTCATGAGCTGCATTTAAATGAGATTTCTCAATTTTCTGTATGTTCTTTTTCCATTTTTTTTAACTGCTTGGTTTATTACATCTATGTGTTATATTTCCTTCCCCTTTCTAAATGTGATTTCCATTATTATTTTATAACTATGCACATGCTATACTTGCTAACAAAATCTGACTGTGATTTGCTAGGTATGTGTCTACCTGTGCCTTAAAACAAGCAAAAATTATGCTAATTACTATATTTAAATGTTCCTTCTTGTGTACGTTGTATAAGCATATATTCCAATTACTTTTAATATGTGCAACCTCATTTATATGTAAAAAAAAAAAATCTGTTGGCAATTGATAGTTGGAATCAGTTGCTCCTAACACTGTACAGTTGAGAATACCTGATTTCTGAAATTATTTTCTGTTGTTCAGATTTTAATTTAAGTTATAACAATGGTCCAGCTGTACAGTGGGTTTTTTGAGGCTAATGGGTTTTAGTCTGAGCAGGTTGCCATCCTGTTTGAACTCTCTACTCAAAGGCAATTAATGTAAACCCCATATTTTTGTAATGTTTTACAGCTACAAATGGTCATTCAGAATGTTTGCGGCTATTGATAGGAAATGCAGAACCACAGAATGCAGTGGACATTCAAGATGGAAATGGACAGTGAGTATCAATGATGGACATTCTGTTCTACACAAGTTATTGCGTTTCATAAAAGAAAAAAAACAAATATTTTACAGTAGTTATTTTTAATTTAAAAGGAGATTATTGCAATAAACAAAAGTTGGGAGTGAAAAATGTTCTTGTTCAGTTGGAAGGAGACTGAAATGTGTCTTACTGCCCAAATACTGATAAAACGAATTCTTATTACCTAATCAGGACTTCTGAATTGGGGGTGTTAATTTGTTTTCTTGAATCTAAAAAGCAAATGAGTGGAAGGTCATTGATGATGTGAATCTTAACAGTGTTGACTGGAAGGATAGCAGTTGTTGTACTTGAGCTGAGTGCTAGTCTGTTAAATTTCCAAATGTAAATTTCCACTTTATTTCTGTCTCTGCTTAGGACTCCTTTGATGTTGTCAGTTCTCAATGGGCACACCGACTGCGTTTATTCACTCCTTAACAAAGGAGCAAATGTAGATGCCAAAGATAAGTGGGGAAGGACAGCATTACATAGAGGGGTAAGAGCTTATTCCCTTTCTTTCCTTTACAGTTTCCTACATGCTAATTTCAAATAAAGACTTAATATGTGGCGTTAATGAATTTCTCATTATTCTCATCTTGCCATCTTAATTTTTAATTGTATTTTTAGTTACATTGAAAAGATGGTTTTTGCCTGTTTACTACCTACCCTCAGAATTCCTTTGGACTTCTAGAACCTCCTGATCTTGCTGTAAAATGTTGACTGGAGAGGTCCTAGAGTAAGCTTTTTGTTCAGGGGAGGTAGTGTTCATGGGAGGAAGAAAAGCGTGATGCAAGCCACATGCCAAGTATTTTGTTTATAGTGTCTGCCAGATAAGACAGTTGAATGAGCCCTAGAGATTAGAAGTTCATTCAGTGTTATTCCAAGAAAATATTCCGTTATCAGTATTATAATACATTGCTATTTTCCCAACAGAACGGCTGATTTCAGGAATAAAAATAACTTATTTTGCTTATACTGTTATGCCTTAAAAATGCAAGAATTTGACTGAGGTTTGCTTGCTTTAGTTCTACACCTTGGCTTTTATACATGGATATTTTCAAACTGGCCCTTTCATGTCTCCCTTTCACAGGCAGTTACTGGGCATGAGGAATGCGTGGAAGCTTTGCTTCAACATGGTGCTAAGTCCTTACTACGAGACTGTAGGGGACGGACTCCCATCCACTTGTCAGCTGCGTGTGGCCATATAGGTGTTCTGGGAGCTCTCCTGCAGTCAGCTTCTTCTGTGGATGCAGCACCTGCAATGGCAGACAATCACGGCTATACATCACTGCACTGGGCCTGCTATAATGGTAAAATGCATTAAAATACAGCTCTAAATCTATTTGTTGATGTTGGGGTAGAAGTTATTAATACTTGCAAAAGCAGCATATAAAGTCCGTCCTCTTTCAGTTCCTTTCAGTGAGTGAGAGAAAACGACAGACATAATGTCTTGAAGAGAAATGTATTAACATCAATACATAATAAGAGATGTTTACTTTTGTCCTACTTGTTTTTCATATACTGCCTTAGTTTTATGCCTCAAGGAGTCTTTAAGGAAAGTCAGCATATTACCTTTGAATAGAAATGTGCCACGCATCCCAAAAAAATAACCTTCATAGGGAGGGATGGTTTCAGATTAAATCTGTCTTTAAACTTGCTTCATATCAACTATGGTAGGCATAAGAAATTCAAGTATATAAAAGTGATTCAAAAAGAATTTAGGTTTTTTTTCACTGATACTTTTCATGGGTTTGAGAGTGAGGGAGGCCTTAAAATGTGGGAAAACCATTCAGTTTCTTTGCTAAAGATTTTGTTCCGTGTGTTCATTTAGAACATAGTAGAGGTTGTTTTTTATTTCATCTCTGAGTGGCATGATAGAGAAAAATCAAGAAGTAAGAGATTAGACCTTCGTTTTACCAATTATTATTAAGCGAATAACTACTGAGCTGATGCAGCTGGGTAATAATTTCAACTAAATGTGGAACAAAAATAAACCTCAAATGGTGGAGTTGTTTTCATGTAGACAGAGTGGTGAATGTACAGAAGAGTTTGAAATGCAGAGGTGTAAAGAATTAAGTGTTCTGGATGTTCTTCAGACAGCATGAGATACCTTCTAAACTTCATAAAGTTTACCGTGTTACATGTCAGTTTGATTTTCAGGAGTGTAAGAATGTGTTGGTTCCTAAATGTAGCCCTGTTGAATATAACTAGCCTTTGAAACTTTCAAATACAATACTGCTTAATCTAATTTAGATGCATATTTTTCATTGTAAACCGTAGTTAAACCCTTTCCTTTCTTTTCAATACCTAACTTTTACATTTGCTTTAGGTCACGACAGTTGTGTAGAGCTGCTCCTGGAACAGGAAGTTTTTCAGAAAATGGAAGGAAATTCTTTCAATCCCTTGCATTGTGCTGTGTAAGGAAGTGAAAAATTATTCTTCATAAATTTCATTGCTGTATTTAACAAAAGATTTATCATTCTGTAAATAACAGTCTGTTTAATTCATTATAGGATAAATGACAATGAAGGTGCTGCAGAAATGTTAATTGATACACTAGGTGCTGGTATTGTCAATTCAACAGATTCAAAAGGAAGGTAAGAGTGTAATTGCAGAAAGAATGTTTGTAATGTCATACAGTGGCTGTGCTAAACTCCTCAGTCATTTGGGGTTTTGTATTTGCTGCTTATGTTAATTCCTCATTCCCCTGGTTTTATTCTTTGAAGGTTTTTTTTATATTCTGTGCTAGAAATAAATTTTAGATTTTTAAAATCCTGTTCTGATTCAGTAAACTTGAATTGGCTTTTTATCATACAGGCAAGTTAGAGCATGTTTTAAATTTTATCCCTTTGTGGATAGAGTTTTATGCATCTTTTATTTTTTCTGAATCAAATTGTATTTCTATTATAAACTACGTGGGTGGAGTTATTTGAAACTAGAAAGGGACTTTCTAAATGCAGCAGTCACAACTCCACCAATACTGATTGCAAAGGATCAGTGGGAGAGACTGCCCAGTCTTCTTTATTTGTAGGATCACAGCCAGGGATGCCCCTTTGAATACAGTAGAAAACATGGCTGAACATGGCCATATTGTCTTTTGATCTGTTGTAGAACTCCTCTGCATGCAGCAGCTTTTACAGATCACGTTGAGTGTCTACAGCTTCTGCTTGGTCACAGTGCTCAAGTAAATGCTGTAGATTCTTCTGGGAAAACACCTTTAATGATGGCTGCAGAAAATGGACAGACGAATACAGTTGGTAAAGAGAAAGCTTTATATATTTCTGCTCTTAGCTTTGTTAATCTTACTGTGGGTGAAGTTAGCCTTATAGTTAACATTCTTGTGAATATATTTTTGTCAAAATTCTACTTTCATTTTGCACAAATGTAAGCCATTTATATTTTAAGCAATGTACTTTCAGTTAATACAAGTCTTTATTTCCCCAGAGGTGCTGGTTAGCAGTGCTAAGGCTGATCTGACTTTGCAAGACAGTTCTAAGAACACAGCACTCCATTTGGCTTGCAGCAAGGTGTGTGCATGGTCTGACTTAGTGCTGAGCTTTGTGTTATCAAGCACTGTTTGAAAGTACTGTTACTTTGAAAAAACACTCAAAGCAATTAGTGAAGAATATTTGTTGTGTGACAGATGTTTGTTCTGTGTTAAGGGTCATGAAACTAGTGCCTTGTTAATACTGGAGAAGATTACGGATAGAAACCTCATCAATGCCACCAACGCAGCCTTGCAAACGTACGTATCAGCAGTGAGGGTGTTTGAAAGATGAGTTCTTGGTGTGTATCTTGCTCATAAAGAGGAGTATTTTTCAGAATTTTTTTTTTCAAATTCATTGTTAATAGCTACCAAGAGTTGAACCAACTTGGAATTGAAATGGTGTTTTGCTCTTATTTAAAGCTCTAGATATTTTTTTTTCTAGTGGGTGAATGGGATGATAAATAAAACTTACTTATTGTGATTTATTATTGTGATTCCTGTGTGGAGTTACTGCAATCCACTGAGATTACCTATAAGCCAAGATTTTTCTGTTTTAATAATTATACAGTTTTTCAATTAAAAATCAATTCATTTAACAACTTGAGGCAAACTAAGACTTGGTCTTCAAAGATAGATACTTTTGAAAAAAAAACTGTCTGAAGTGTGCTTTTATTCTTCAGCATGCTTTCTGTTTCATGTTTCAAGGATGAAACATTATTTTCTATTCAATATCATGGAGAATACACTATTCTTAAACCTTCCTGAAGATCTTCTCTCAAGTAGAATGAAACCTATTTGGTTAGCCCAGATCAGAAGGAAACCTTAGAAATGTATGGTATGTCATACCCATCAGGATGGGTTACTAAAATGACTCTTCTGCATTTTTTTTCCTTTTAGAGAATGCATTTATGTTACAGGCAATACTTAACACACAATGTGTAGCTGAGTTATGCACATGAATTATTAGACTGCCGTAGTAATGCAATCACAGACCATTTAGGAAAAAGGAAAAACCAAAAAAACCTTACACTGGAACTTGTAAGCAACTCACATATTATTCTGGCCTTAAAGCCCTTCTGGAATCTTGCCATATTCACTCTTACAGTGCTTCCAAGTATTCCCTGAGATCTGCTTGAATTACGGAGTTAAAATAGTAAGAATTCTTCCTTTGCTTTTGCTGCTCACCATGGAGCACCTCAGGCAGCATGAAATAACCAGAAAGTAGGAAAGGATTGATTGCCTCCTTTCTGGCTTGAAGCAAGGATGTCTTGAGAGAAGGAAAAGCAAAAATGAGATAAGAACAGTTGTGGGAAAGTATGTTACCACAGGCTCATGTAATTCCACCCACGTGCCTTGGCTCAAATAGTCTGATCAAGAGATGCCATGGGATAAAATAGGTACACGTTTGCACCTCCGTGAAGTGTTTGTATAAATTGCAAGGTTTTAACAGTTCTTTAAAATATTACTGCTTTAGCAAATGTTTAATAATTAAATTGACTTTCTGAACAGCTTAAACAGAGTCCTTCTTTGTGGCAAGATAATCATTAAAATTGTTGGTCTCTATATTAAAATTATTTTAATTACAGTACACTTTTCAGTATATCTGTGGGGTGTGGTAGTTCTTGAATTTATAATACTTTAATGTAAGCACCATAGGTACAGCTGCTCCTGTTTGTATCTTTTGCATTTCTGATATCGAAGTAAGGCATTTGTTTCCAACTCAAAATATAGCTTATAGTTAATTCAAACAACTGTAGGAACCTTAGAATGAATGAAGAGCAATATAAAGCAGAAGGGAAGTAAGCTGATTATTCTGTTTCCTGCTGAGTGATGGTAAGGTTTTATTTAAGCCAATTTTGAAAAACTGTTGCATTTAAAAAAGATATAATTAGAATATTTGAGATAAAGCTATACTTTCCTTTATAGAGCAAGTCAACACAAAATTGATTTATGGTTAGTAGTTTGAGGTTTTGAAAAGTAATCTGCTTTTCTTGCTTAATGCATTATACTGTGAAATATTTTTTTCATCTCTAATCACAGTGGAATAGAGTGGTTTCTAGAAGGCAGATTGATGAAGTGCTTCTGCATTTCTTATGAGCACTCACATGCAGTAGCAAACGACTGCCATTCTGCTGCTAGAGCTGCAGTGACTGATGGCAGTGATATGCAGTATCTCTCAGATGTGACAGAATCTGTTACATCAGTTGAGTGGGGGATTTATCAACAGTAGGGTGCCAAGTGTTTCTGACTTTTTAACATGATAAAGTCCATAAGCAGGCACATCTTTACTAGCAGCTGCTTCCTCACTGTGTGCTGCCACGGAAAGAAGAAAGTTCACAATTGGTATTGTAGAGTGTCTTTGCAATAAGAAAAGAGATTTGCTGAATTTCCCATCTTAGTTATTACATCTACAATATTTATATAATGTGTAAATAGCATAGAAATATAAGTATTACATTTAACTAGATGCAAGCTACCTATCTTACTTAATGACTTTTTCTAAGGTTTATATATGAGTTTGCTTGTCTTCACAGACCTCTGCATGTTGCTGCTCGAAATGGACTAACGGTTGTAGTTCAAGAGCTTTTAGGGAAGGGAGCAAGTGTACTTGCTGTAGATGAAAATGGTAAGAAAAATCTAACTTTGTTTCCCTGTAAGGAACTGTGGTTCTAAACTCAACTCCCTGCAAAGCAATAACTGTGGAAACTTCAGATGAGCCTTGCAGTAGGTTGCCCTCAGAAAAAAATGTGTTGGTGGTGGACCATTTTAGCAAAGCAGCAGAAGTGTAGAGAGAGTGAAAGCTTTCAGAACGATGCAGGTCACGGCACAGAAATGTTTGGTTTGCATTTGTAGTTTTATGATGCACTATAAAAGTAGTTTTATGATGCACCTATAAATGCACTAGCTTTAGCATACCAAAAATGGTCAGAAAAACATAATGCTCAAAATAAAATATAACTTTCAGCTGTTAAGAAGCTAGATTGAATTGCTATTCGTTTTGTCACAGTAGGTATATTGGTGTTAGCTTTTAAAAGCTAGTATGATTTACAGCTCTCAGTTACTTTTCTCAAGCTTCTGGCTCTTCAGAGTTTTTTGGCACATGGAAGTAAGAAGAAGTAACTGCTTTATTACGAGAATAAATCCTGCACCTTGTAAGAACAAAAGAAAATTAGGTTTACTGACTAATTTGCATATTTTCATGTAAGACATCTGTGGTTCTTAGAAGCTGTGCTTTTAAAAGTGTAAGGCTCCGTCTCTTATGCCGTGAAAGCAGTAGCTGGGATTTGGGGAGGGGTGAGGGAATGGTCTTGGATTGTTAGCTTTTTGGCTTTGTTTGGGTTTGTTGTGTTGTTTTTTAATTCCAAAAGTGATGTGCCTAATTAATAATTCTAATTATATTTCCACTTTGGAAAGTTTTTCCTCTCTTGATGTCCACTGTGACTTTCTCTGTGTGTTTCTCAAATTACACTGCTTAAAGTGACATGGGTGACTTAAAAATCATTTCTTGCCTAAAATAGGGCACAAGAGTATGTGCTAAAAGAAACTCCCTAAAATGAAAAGATTGGAAAAGATATCTTTTTTATTTTTGTTTCTCATCACGTGTATGCTGGCTGGAGACATTTGCATTTTTGTGGGCTTCTCATAGGCAGCCCGCCAGTCCCTTGTTAGGATGGATCTTTGACATAACAAAGAAAAACATTAGGAAACACATTCCTGTCAAAGTACCCTGGCAGCCTGGGGATCTAAAAATCTTCTTTTTAATTCTGCTCATATTTTAAAATTTAAAGTAACTCTGAGTACCATCTAATATTTTTCCTCACTGTGGTTCTTTCTGATAGCAATTGCTTTGTTTACAAAATTTTAAGCAGCCTTGAGAATATTCACAATGAATTCTTTTTCTGACTGGAGAAATAGGCACTGGAATATTTTGGATCACAACGCTGATCTTACTTTATCATAGTCCAGATAAGTTCAGTGATCTGCCATACAAGATTAGCATTTCTTACAGAATTAGATGATATGGGAGTTTAGTTTTAGTTTTAGAAGGTTTTAGTGTTTTGCATGGAAGTCTGTCTTGATACATGGAACATGTAACCAGCAGAGCCTCAGCTGTTACAGAGTGATGATCCACTTTTTGTCTTTGAATTTGTCCCTTTCTGTAAAAGCTACATTGACTTTTTGCAAGCAGTCTCTATTTGTATCTATAGCTGTATAAATTGAGTCCTCTGCTGCTCTATCTGAGCTATAGATCATTTTTGAAAAAGATGAGCTTTGACAAAAATGAGCATCACTCCAGTTACCTGCATTTCTGTTTATAAGTAGTTCATAAGATTTTTAAAACTCTAGATCTGAAGTCACACTGGTTTTGTTATAGAGCATCTCTTAATATGGTGAGATGGTTTTTGTTTAAGAACTAATGTCTATAGAAAAAATTTAATCCTCTTGGTTCTTAAAAGATTAAACGCAGCTGAAACAGCAAATTAACTCTCCAGTATACTTCCCCAGAGCAGTTTTGTTGAGGGTTCATTCTCAGCTCTGCATCAGTTCTTACTCAGTTTTCAGTTCTTTTCCCATGTTTCCACAGCAGTAATGATGAAACTGCCATCACCTTCATCTACAAAAATTCTGTTGAATTGGACATTATTAACATAAATTTGCCTTAGAAGAAATTGCTGGCTTTTTCTTTCATTTGACACCATATGAAGTTTTACTTTGTCACTCAACCAACTTTTCAAATTTTTTTGTTTGTTTTGTAGTGGTTTTTTTCCTGACTATGTAACTTGTATTTTAGTTTATATTGGAGATGTCCAGTTTTCTGGAATGAATTTTTTCTGTAAGTGCTTACAACATAAATTGTGCCTCAGACTATCATTCTTTTCCAGTGTTAACACTTCATTCAGTTGATCTTGAGAACTCTCATTGCACTGACCACATTAAAAATCCTCTGATTTTCCTGTAGATGCCTTCCTTGAAACTTTCAAGCCCCAGGGGAAGGAGCAGCTCTGCATTTGGGCAGGGGGTGCCCCAGCCTTAAGTCAGTGTCCATCACGCAGACTCTGTTTTTTGTTGTGCAACAAGGCTGCCCCACCTCACTCTGCTTCTATTGCCCCACTTACAAACGAAGATAGTAAATATTTTGTTGTTATTGTTGTGTGAAGGCTTATGCAGGTGCAAGTGCATATTGTGGGGACCATTACAGGAGAGCTGAGTGAGAGTATTTCAGTGGAGTCAGTTCATTTACCAACATCATCTTCAAAGGAAATATGAAGTATTTATATCTTTTGTTTCTCTAACTTATGAATTATTACTCTGCAGTTAAGTGACATAAAATTACAATTTGTTCTTAAAAATTTGAATTGATATAGTGGAGTTAATGTAAATTAATGTGGTGGAGGACACAGATGTCAGTAGTTCGTAGTGTAAGCAGTTACTTCATCTTGCTATGTCTAAGGCAAGAATAAAACTGTGATATTTCATTCCTGTTTATGAAAGCCAGGAGCTCGAGACCAACAATTGTACATTAATTATAAACACAGTTTTTAGAGAACAGAGAACTTCTAACAGAAGCAAGTATTTTGTTTAATCCTTACATTGACCTTTTTTATGATGAACTGGGTTGCTCTGTTCCAGAAGGAACATGAGTATTCAAGACCCTAGAAGTCTTTAAAAGGGGGAGGGGGGAAGGGGGCAAACAAACGAATAAACAAACCCCTTAAAAATAGCAGGTGCCTGTTTGTTTTTCTTCTTTGAACTTTTATCAAGTCACATTAGTGAAAGGAATGGTGTTGAATATGACCAGCTTGAATAAACTTACTTTGTGTGTCATCTTACCTTCATACAACCTCCAGCAACTGTAGATATTAAATGGTGTGCATCTGAGTATCAGTTCTGAGCCTTCTGTTCTGCCTTACATGCCTGAAATGCAGTCATGATCCAGGTGTGGCGAGCTCTGGCCCTTGCTTCTGAATCCTCTCAAAATGTATCTCTTCTGCAGACTGTCACTGTTAACTCTGAGCTGTTTAAGTGCTGTGGTACCTTACTAACAATGAAAACATCTGCTGCGCTGCACTTCTGTACGGCCCTATCGCATGGTCAGCTGGTGCGTTCTGTGCTTGAATTATCTGTGTTTCCTTGGATTGTGTGCTCCTTTGGGCAGGGACTCTTGTCTTGCTCTGTTCAAAGCATCAAGCACAAGGTCTGTCCTGAGCAAATAATAGTTCAACTGCAAGACTGTCCCCTGCTTGCTGTTTTCTTAATTTCTAGCTACAGTTATTTTCCATAATGTGCTTACTGGTTTAATACTTATGTGCAATTGTACAATACAGTAACTGCTCCTGAGCTCTATCCCAAAACTTGATCTGGACCTACTTCTACAATAAAGATGATTCCTTGGTAGTTGAAACACTTGCTGGTAGAATGAGCATTGCCTTGTTTTCCCTGCCTTCCTAAGGTCTGGATAAAAATGTGTCATGCACTTCGCGTTAAAGCCATCTATTATTTAAAATTACTCGTGTACTTTTTACTTGGATGTTGTACACCTTTAAATTGTGGACTGGGGGTAGTGTGGGACTTCAGACTCCCAAATGTACCTGAAGATGAGTCTTCCTATTGAGCTCATTGTGGGCATTTCTGTCCCACACAGTGAGAGATGCTGAAGGGTGACCTGGGCAGACACTGCCGGGTGGAGCCAGGGAGGGGGAACTTGTCCTGCTCTTGGCAGCAGAATTAGCTGTGATCTGTGGTTGTACTTAGGAGACTGCCCTGCTTTTAGAGCTGCCAGTGGCACCACCAGGTGCAGTCCCTTGGTGCTGTAGGTGCAGTCCCTTGGTGCTGTAGGTGCACCAAGACCTGTGCCAGAACTCGCCCTCAGGCGCCGTGCAAATGGTTATGCCTGAGACAGGAGCAATGCACAGATCTCCACTGAGGAGAATTTGAAGCATTTTTCTTGACATTGAATGAGTAGAGGCAAGTACACAGAGAATGAAAAGCTGCAGAAGGAACAATGTTGGAGGATTATTAGAGCCACAGAAAACCAGAAGAGATGTCACAGCTATGTGACCTGACTGCAAACCATTCCACGGCCCGAGACCTGCATTTGGGGGTTGTCACAGCAGCAATGCCTGGCAGAAGTTTGGTTGGACAAGCTGGGCAACCAAGAGGTGTCTCTGCAAGTCCTAGCCTGCTAACCCAGCTAGCATTTCCTCAAACTTCTCTGGATTTCTTAATCAATACCCTGCAAATAAAAGTTAGGCATTGGCTTTATAATTTATGTTATTAAATATTGTTATAAAGTATAGGTTAATTGAACTTTATACTCTGCCTTTTCAATTAACTGGCCCTGATCCTATAGCCAGCTTGTTACTGAGATAGCACAGTGTTACTGAAGTTAACTGTGTGTGATGAACAGCTGTGGTGGAGCCTCTGGATGAAGAAACATTTGAGCTGTAGTTTTTGCAGTAGCTCTTTAGTGAATACCATCACCTATCACTGTTGGCTGCTGTTAGTTGTCTCTCCTCAGCCAGGTGACTTCCTCACCATTTCCAGATCTGGGCTTTTCTCACTGGCCTAGAGTGTTTGGCTGTGCTTAACAACACAATTACATCTTTTTTGCAAAGCCCATAAATTTCAAGATTGTTTTTGTAACCAGAAGTTTAAAAATACTAATTGATAATGCATTTATTTCATTTTTTTAAATTTTTTGAACAGTGTGGAACTAAGCAATGTAAAATACTTCTGCAGCTGAAAGATTGTATGAACTTTGTACAGTGAAATTTGTACAGTGTCTTTATTTTAAATGAAGGTTTTGTTTTCTCTTGGTTTCTAGGTTACACGCCGGCGTTGGCCTGCGCGCCCAACAAGGACGTGGCCGATTGCCTGGCTCTCATCCTGGCCACCATGATGCCTGTTTCATCGAGCAGCACATTGCCCTCCCTCACCTTCAATGCCATTAATCATTACACCAACACCTCTAAAACTGTCACCTTTGATTCCTTGCCAATCATGAGGAGTGACCACAGCTCCTACTGTACTTTCAACAACATTGGCAGGGAAGGTGGCTACCCCTACACAGAAGAAGACGAGCTCAATGACTCAGATTCTGAGACCTATTAGAAGATACTTTTTGTAGGTCTGAGTGAACCCTCACACTGGAAGGTCAGACTTGTGCTATCAGAAGGCTGTTGCTGTTTAAATACAGAAAGAGGACACACCTTTGAGAAGATGTTTTTTATTGTGGTTGCATATAAAAAAAAATCTGTGAGACTCTAGGAAGATTTTTAAGAGCATATTTTGCAGAAGAAGCATAAATTCTTGAATAAGTACTTGGAATCCATGGCAAAAAAAAAAAAATAAAGAATGTCAAAACTGTTCTATTTAACTGTATTCTACCATTCTGTTTCTGGTGCCGGGAGTAATTCCTGCAGACTGGGCACCCAATTGGTGTAAATGAATAACACTATTGTACAAGACAAAGGATGCTAGATTCAAATACTCTCAATAAACCTAAAACCATTTTGAAGGCAATAAATGAGTTTGGTACGGTAGGCATTGTTTGTGCTGCAAATTGCCAAAGGACCAAATAACTTAAAGATTTTTTTAACTAAATATGTTTTTGTGAAAACTGGAATAGGTTATTTGAGAAGTTATTTCAACCAAACCTTAATTACTTCTGGAAAAGAAGCTTAGATTTGGGTTTAAATGTTGAATTTTATTTTTTTTTCAATCATCTGAAAGCCTTCCGACACTATTAAATGTACCATGAAAGAAAGCAGATGTGCTTTTAAGTTTTGTTTTCTTTTTCTTTTAGGTGAAATGATAATGATCTGTCATACTTTTATAATACTAAAATTAAACCAGCTAACAAGGTGAAGTCAGGGTGAAAAATGTACAGTGTAATAAACAAGGGAAGGAAGGGGTGGGAGTTGTGGGAGGGAAGAAGTAATTGTTGCACAGTTACAGATTTTTTTTTTTTAACTTTTGGGTTTTGGATTGAACTTTTCTTAATTTAAAAATACACAAGTAACTTGGAAACTATGAAACTGCATAAAAAATCGAATTGAAATGTCTTGATAACCCTGTTGTGACTGAAAGTTTTTTTCAGTAATTTATCTACTTCCTTACATCATAAATTTGTATGTAAAATTAAAATTGTATATCACTGTCACCTTTTTTTTTTTAAATCCCAGATTTACAAAGGGGGGAGGGAGGAGGGGAGGTGAATTTAAAAGTATATTTCCCTATTAGAGAAAAAAGTACAGTGTCTGGTCTGTGGGAAGAGCTGTGTATCTTTGTTGTGCTCCATTTAGAAAATAAACAGCAGAAACAGGTCCCTGTAATGTAGTTCAGACTTGCCCAAATTTTTTTTTTTAATTTATAACAGACTACTGTGGTTTTTTTAATTGCCTGAAGAATGAAAAACTGACATAAGTAAGCTGAAGTTTTGTCTGTTAAATATGAATTTACTTTATTTGGTTCTGCTTTAACTATAACTGTTACTTTTCAAGTGAATTTGTTTATGTACATGCAAGGAATCCTTGCATGTCCTGGCAAAGTACAAATAAATTACTACAAACTGATTCCAATTTCATTTTTATCCTTTTTTTTGTATTTTGAAACTGGAAATCTTTGATATTGTAAATTAACAGCTGCTTTTCTGAACAAAGTGTGGATACATGGGACAATATTTTGATCTATTTGATAATTTTGTGGGGTTTTTGAAGAATTAATGAGCATGTACATAGAAATAGTGACTGCTTGAATACTGTATTTACCTGCATTCTTTCAGTACTTCAAGATTCCTGTATATTTTACAGAGTATAATAAAACCCAAATGTGAGTTCTACTAATGAATAATTTATCTGTATGTACTAAGAATTAATGACAAAGTCTCTTGTTGTCAAACTGTTGGAATCTGTAAAATCTTCATGAAGGCTTTGCCAGCATTTTAATTCTAAAGTGAAGGTGAGCTACTTAAAGTAATTTTAAATATTACATCATTATTCCTTTAGGTTTCTTTATAAATATTGCTTTCTTAACCATTTGTGCCTGTGTTCATTGTTTATCTGTGAGCAGAGTTAGAGAACTTCAGGGAGGTCATCATTTCTGTGCTCTCTTCCCTCTGAATCTCTCACGTGCGTGTCTCTGTGGGAGTGATGTTCGTGCCTCAGCCAGGCACACAGGCAGCACTCACAAGATCTACATTGGCCTGTCTTGGGATTCACTGCAACCATTTAAATTGAAAGGCTGAAGCAACATGGACCCATTTTTTCCTCAAATGCCTGTGGGAAACCTGATGAGAACGCCAAGTGATGTGTCTGTTATTTAGAAGGTAACCGCTGCATGTTTCTGTTCATGACACTGTGTGATGTTGATTCTAAAGCCCTGTGAAAGGATGATATTAACAGGCCTTTGTTATCTATGCTGACCTCTGTCTGACTTCAAGATGACCTGTTATCTCTGTGTGGTGTCTGTAGCCACAGGGCACAGATTATAGCAGGGGACACTCCTCTCCCACTGGAAAAATTGCAGTGCAGTAGAGGCTGAGCTGTTCGTGTCCACTGTGTGCCTGGGTGACAGAGGAGGAAAAGCTCAGATGGCATTGGTTTGTTTAAAAGTTGAAGATTTGGGTATGGAATATGGGGACATGCAGAACACAGTGCTGTTGAACGTGTTTGTTTCCTTATGTCAGTCAGAAATTGTGCCTTTCTTTCATTTCATCGCTACTCACCTCTTGAGGAAAAAAAGTTTCTCACTGCATTAAATTGCATTATTTTAAGTTAGGTTTTGTGAACTTTTCTGAGCTAAATATCTGTCTTTTCTAATTACGAATTCTCAAGTCCAGTTAGGAATTCAGAGTTACATGATTTGTGTAGCTCAGCTATCTCATCATTGCAGTGTGTTCACTGAGCCTGTACATTGCAATTTGCATGTATTTGTTAAAAAAACCCAAAACTCTATTACTACCTGGCAGTATGGGTAGGACAGTAATTGTGCCTTGTAAGTGATAATTGAGACTATTATTATAATATGGTCTAATTCCAAAAATGGAACGTGATTAGTTTAAAGACATGCTGCTGTGCTCAGAGACCACTTCCTTAATGAGCGGTCAAGGAACAGCAGGTTCCTTGTTTCTGAAAAGCAAAATATGATGATGGTGTCTGGTGGGGGGTTTAAAAAAACAATGTTCATACCTCAGTTGGATGCCTGTTCATTTCCAGAAAATTATGTTGGAACCTCCATTTTTCTAAAAGAAATTCTCCTGATTGTCTACAGATGAATAGTGCACAGTTATTCTTACAGCCTTTATCCAAACAATTTCTTGGATTTTCACCAAGGGAGAGCAGTGAGCCTTGGCTGGACTACTGAAGCAATATATTAGAATCAAAGAAACCCTTTTTGTTCTGGGGAAAAAAAAAAATCAAATGGACTTAAGGAATGAGGACAGCTGGCTCTGCTCAGTTTTCAGTGTACTCTGACTGCTGGGATGTTTTACGGGTTTTCCGTTCTCAGGATAAATGTTCTGCAGGAGAAAATGCCAAGTCAGTATTAACCTCATAGGTTGAGCTGTTACTTTTAGAGCATCGTGTTGCAGGATAAATGCTGGATGCTGATAAGATGAAGAATCAGTCTGTCTCCCCCTAAGAGTGACCCTACTGCAATTGAGGAGATTTTTCATCTAATTCCATATAAAATCTTGACTTCTGTGTCCTGCTTTGTATTTCCTCCTGTAACTTTTTATCACCTTCTCATGCTTAGGTGTCTCCAAAATAGTTGTATAAATACATGTGGAACAGTCAGAGCTTTTATTATAGGCACTTTTAAAACTTAGATTGGTTGCAATTGTTTGGGGGGTTTTTTTCTGGTCATTTATTTTGTTTAAAATTCTGACTTGTCTATATACTGGTTTTGGCTACCAGGCTAGAGAATTAACAAATGTTTGGTTGAAAAAGAAGTTAATATGTAAAAATTAATACTTCAAAGTTTTGCTCCTTTTAGGAGCACTAAAGGTCCTGAAGCTGTTACCTAAACTGTAGGGAAGGTGACTAAAAAGGAGCATGAGATAATGTTTACAGATTCTCCAACCCAGTTAATTCTGGTTTTGAGAGGAATTAGCCTTCCTGTCTTGCCCAGATTGTACCCATTTAAAGACAACAACTGCTGTAGTAATCCAGAATAACATGCTCTATTTATATCTACTATACAAAAAAAAATGAGAGAAGGTTCATTAAATGCAGTTGGTTGGGGATAACACAAGTGTTTGGGTAACTCAGCTTCTCTTTTGCAAAAAAAAAGTGTGACCTTTCTGTTGTTGATCCTGCAATAACTGGGTGAGAGGATCAGAGTGTAGAAACATGGGAAGTGACAGTGAATACTGCCCGAAGAACTGGCTAGCATTTACTTGTGAGAAGTGTGTCACCATCAGGGAACATTTTTAACAGTCTGCAGGGAGCCCATACTACTCAATTCCATGTTTGGATCAGTGAAGTTCACATCTTTAAAAACTGAAACCTAAATAGAAATGGTAAGTGTTTATGGAAGCAGCAGTTCTGGAGAACTGGAGGTTGTGCTCTTTGGCTCCATGTACCACAGGGTGGGCGAGGGAGCTCCATGGGCTTCCCTGGCTACAGCTGCAGGAGCAGCAGGAGGACCCTCCTCATCTCCCACAACTTTGCCCAGGGCCTCTGCTGACGGTATGTATCCACAAAAGAAATGCCATCACACTTTTGGTTAAAAAGCATTGATTCCCGCTGGCAGTAATTTCTGATAATCCAGTCCTGTTGCCATCAGACTAACTAGATGTTGGAGAGAAGGGCCTTTATTAATCTCTTAATAAGTAGTTTAAACTTCTCACACAACTTCTGTAGGTCTGAACTTAAACTCGGCAAAATTGACATTAATATCACGAAAAAGTATTTAAATTCTTAAAGTTGGTCAAGCCAATTCATACAAATCCTTAAATCCAAGATCAGTAGTTACTGCTTCTTGCAGTAATCTCAGTGATTTGTGATGATTTCCTTATAATCCTCTTTAATATGCTGCAGAAGCTGGCAGGACAGTTGGAGAAGAATTCTGATTGGGATGGAAAACATTTTGTTGTATGGAAATGTGTAGCTGTGACTCTGAATTAGTCAAGATGAGAACTTATAAAACATGGGGCTCCAAACCTTACAGACTGAAACCTGAGGCGTTAAATGCTCTTGGGAATGTGGTGTGATTCCTGGGGTGATCATGTGCAGGGCCAGGAGTTGGACTTCAGTGATCTTTGTGGGTTCTTTCCAATCAGATTATGAAATGAGAAGAGACACAGCACAGGCCTCGTTAGTTAGCTGATAGCATTGGCTTTTTGCTTTTTCTGGAGTCCTTCTCTCACTGTAATATCCGTATGTTTTCAAATGTTAAGGGCAAAGGTATCACTGTGCATTAATTTTAAACAACGAAACAACGGGCTGTTCTTAAGAAACTATCCTGTTACTGTTTTTATGAGAATCTGTAAGCCTTATCACAAAATCCCTTCATTTTACTGCTTAACAAGAGAAGGAAATGCCTGGCTGAGCATTGTGAATGGTACCCAGGCCCCCAGCCTGATCTGTGCTCCCTCTCAGACCTACTGAGAGAAACACAGTCTGAAATGGCAGCCTTGGAAAGAGCATTTTGTTCAGTTGTTCAGCCGTCTAGAGCCCAGCAAGATCACAAGAGTGTTTTCGTTTCCTTTCCCTGGGGAAGATTAGTTACAAATGTGACTAAAATTTTCAAATTCTACAGCTCATCTCACAAGTGAACTTTCCTGACAGGGAAAGACGACTGTCCCTGCTTGCAGGACTTGAAGGTTTCTTGCAACTCTTTCCAACGTGGTATCCCAGTCTCTTTAGCACACTATTTGTCTCAAATAAAGCAGTATTTAAATAATCCATGCTTCCCTGGTGTGCTGTGTGTTATTTTACATTAGGATAAATTTAGCTCACACCATTCCATGCTATGTTTTGGCAATTTTCAAGCTGAGGTTGGGAAAGAGATCTTGGACTTTTCCCCCATGTAACTGTAAACATAGTTGAATAATAGAGAACCGAAAGAGCCTTTCAAACTGTCTTCACATTGATGGTGTCACTAAATATTTAAAGAGGAATAAAACACCTTACAATTTTTCTTTTTTTAATTAAAATTGCAATAGATGCAGCCAGAACTCTCGCTATTCAGGTTTACAACAGAACAAAACAAAACCTGCTTTGAAGACTTGTCAAAGGACAGATCCCAGGTTTTCTCTCAGTGTACCTGGGAGCTGACATAAGCCTGACTTCTCAGGTGTTCTAGGTTAAAAGAATGGATTAGATAGCTTAAATAGTTCTAAAGCAAAATCTAGTGATTCATGTATCCTGTCATGTATTTTCTGTCCCTTGCCAAACTTTGTTACTCAAGCTGTCTGCATAATTTTCTTAAAATCTTAAAAATCTTCCTAATCTATTAAAGTCTTAATGAATTCAACCTTTCTAATCTCTTCTACCACGAGTTACTTTCATTTGCTGTGGGTCCCACTGTTGTCTCTGATTTCTGACCTGCGTTGCCCACACCCACTCTCCCAGGGCAGGGAGAAAGGAGAGCACAGTGACTCAAGTATTTTCATTGTTGCTGACTATTAAAAACTTGATGGAGTGATAACTCAGTTCAGCCTGTGAATATCTGGGGTTTTTATTTCACTGGCTGAGATCTGCCTAAAGGAGCTTATGCCCAATTGGGCATTGTGAAGGTCTCTGAAGAGATTGTGTCACCTCAGCCTCTTCCCATGCCTCTTGATAGCTTAACTCCAAGGTTCTGTTTTCCAGCTGTTCCTTTGATATGCTTTCTGGTGTTTCTCTCCCTGTAAGGAGAGTATCCCAACATCCACCTGGAAGAATCACTGTGAATCCTGAAGCAGCAGATCCCTTACGAGGAACCTCCCAACCCCTCTGACTCATGTGCTGTTACTCCTACCTGGACAGACAGTTCCTATGGTTGTCTTTCCCCTTCCCGGTGTCAAGGCCCTTTAAAGACACCATCCCCTGCTGCCTCAGAGAGGAAGTTTCTTTAGCGTCAGTACAAATTCCCTAATCCTGATTTCACTTTGGTCCACAGACTGAGTGGTTTAAAGCTGCTCTAGATTTCAGCTCTCCTTCCTCTGTCTCAAAAATCCTTGTGTCCTGGTTTGGTTTTGTTCCACTCTCAGACAGGAATGGCTCGGGAAGCTTCAGTAAATGTGTTCATATCCATTAGATGATGGGCTGCATTAGAGTGTGTTACCAGTGTGAACATCAGCCTTGCTGAAGGCTTCTCACAGCTCCTCGGTATGTGGTGAGTAGCTTCACTGACAAGACTGCAGGGTTGTTTGGGAACAGGGCAGTGCTGGAATTGCTGCTCCAGCACACACTGCCAGCACCCACTGATGTGTGGTGGTACCGTAGGTTACTGCTGGTCGCCCCGGGTCAGACAGACACATCTGGTGTTACTCAAAGATGAGGGTGGGAGTGGGGAGTAGATACTTCCTGGTAATCCTTCATGTCTAGTACTGCCTGTTCAAACTTTCCCAGTGTCTCTTTGCAACAGGTGGCTGTTTTGGGTGAAGGGAACAACGTATGAGAACACACTAATACTTAATGCCTGCTCTTCTCAGGGAGGAGACAGAGGAATGTGCCTCAAACAAACTGCAGTAGGGCTAGGAGGTCTTGTTCTAACAATTCTAACACACCCAGAGTTAGAATAGCTCTTTGGGACACACTTTGCAACTATTTCACAGATAAATACTTCTTTCCTTAAGCATAGCAAGTATGTGTAATGCTATTTATTTGCTTAGCCTAACTTACTGTGATAATGGTCTACTTTGGAACTAAATCCCAAAAAAATATTTTAGTGCATGAAGCTGCATGTTTTTCAGCCTCCAAAGTGGAGGGTCCTGAGAGCTGAAATCTCCAGTTGTTCATTATTCCGTTCTTTCAGACTTGCTCATGTGGTACTAGAAGCAGAAGCATCAACAAGCTCTGCAAATGCTTTTCTGTTCTACCCTGCACATCCTGGAATCGTGCAGTATTCAGCAAGAACATGGTATGGGTGCCAAAAAATTAATGATCTTTAATAACCCTGTGGTGGAATGGTCTACTTTTCTAGCAGCAAGTTTATGCCTAATGAGATACAGACATTCCCCTCTCCATATTTCTGTCCAGTACATGCTGCAGGATAAACAAAGCTGGTGTGCTGCTGTATCAAAGCGGTGTTCGATGAGGGCCTGACTCACAGTGATACAGACTGGAGAAGGAGGGTTTGGTAGAGCCCAAGATCTTCCATAATTATACACTAATTCTGTGTAAATATCTAAGAAAGTCTAAGGTAGGCATTCAGCAATTTTTTGGTTGTTTTGCTTTCTGAAACCAGAAAGTGAGTTCATTCAAAGCAGGAGCTGATTGAACACCTCTCAGGACTCATCCTTGTAGCTGTGGTGGTTTGAGTGTGAACCAACTCAGACCACTAAAACAGAGGAAGACTCACAGCTCTCGTCTCCTGTGCACTGCTCCTTTCAGCCTGACTAACAGAGCAGCTGGAACACAAGGACTCATCAAAGGAACAGTTGTGTTTATTTCATTACTCAACAGCTATTACCCAGATGAAATCATAACAGCCAATAAGACCCCATAAAATTATAATGCTTGAGAATACATTAACTTGTCTGAATTTAACCCCAAATTAATAACCTGTGAATATTCTCTTCCCATCTTCTCCACTGCAGTAGAACAGCTGTAGCACTTAGTCTTGTTATTGCTCTGGAAGGAATGGTGTGTTTTAATCAGCAGCACAAACCTGCCATCTGGCACATGAAGCATTGATGCAAAAACTTTGCTGTCCCACAGCTTCTTATGTGCTTTTCTTAACTCCTCTTGAATAAATTCAGGAACAGTGTGTAAGATGTCCTAAAGTCAAACCAGTCTTAAAATTACCTTTTAAACAGGGCAAGTTAAAATACTCCAACAGTATGTAACATGGCCACTGATATTCAATGCTGATGTTTTCTTCAAACATAATTTCTTGTGAATTGTGTCTTTCTGCAGTCTAGGTTCTCACAGTCATTTGATATCCTGTTCCCCAGATTAGCTATTCTGTAGGTGTTTACACTGTAACATTCAGTTCGATGTGTACCAGGATTACAGGTACCCGAGTGGCCAGTCAATGGTAATGATTTCAGCTGGGAGTTTTTGACTCTAAGAAAAAAACCAATCATGGCACCCTAACCAGAAATCAGAACCTCAGCACATAAAAGCTATATGTGTGTATACCTACATGTTTTTGTGCATGTCATGCACAATATTTGTGTCTTACTTCCCTTTTGGTTTTTTTTTCTTGCAATAGTTTTCTATTCCATTCATTTCCATACTCCCAGCCAGGACCCCCAAAAACCAAAGGATTAAATTAAAAGGAACAAAATCAGTTGAAATGAGAAGTGTTATTTTCCTGGTATAAAACATCTCACCAGATCACAACAAGTTTTTGTCTTTGCAAGGCAGTTCTTTCACTCCTGGTAGGACATAAGCTACCATGGTACAGACTGTACTTACAGCCATTATTTCAAATGTGGGACCTAATCAGGCACTGATGGGACAAACACACCTGAACCTCTAGGATATATATATATGTTCAACAATTTCTGTTAAGATACATACTCTGAACATACAGGTAGTTGTTTTCTGACTCAGTCAAATATCTGTGCTAGTCCTTTTCATACCATCGTCCATAGAGAGCAGCTGTCAGGAGACCAGAAGATGTTCTATTTTTGCTTAGGAAATAGTAGTTGTTTTTCCAGCCCATGTGATCAGCAAAGTCCAAGGTAATACCAGATGTCAGCAGCAAAGGAAAGATGTAAGAGGTGCTCATATTTCCCCATAGTTGGAAATCTATCAGAGCAGTGGCATCTGTGACCTCCTGTCCACAAGAGCTAAAGCTGAGACCACCACACTTCACTAAGGCACAGGCCTGGACATAGTATGTGCCATGCACTGTATGGAGCCCATCAAAAACTCCCAAAGCATATAATTCATCAGTTAAAACAGCTCTCCGATAGTTTAAGTAACAACAAAGGGTACTGGCACAAACCTGGACCTCTCCTTTTTCCCCCCATACAGGAACAAAAGTGAAGTTGTCATACATCATTTCTGCATAAAAGGAAGGAAGTGACTGTTCCTTTACTTTTTCAGATACTCTGCCAGGAGTCTCTTCTTGCTCCTTAAAGCAAACTTCATTATCCAGTGAGGTGCTTGTAAAAGTCCTGTGTGAGTCATGTAAGTTCTCTCTAAATCTTTCATTACTCTCTAAATTGGTTTTATAATCTGTGCTAATCACAGGAATCTCTGCTACTATGAGCTTGCCACCATAACTTTCCATGTTGTGGTAGATGAATGATTTGACTGGAGTGTATATGCCACTCCCTGTCATGCCCAAGGTAGGGTGGTGGATGTTGGCTGCTAAAATATTGACATTGAAAGCTGTTGCAAAAGCTTGTTGAAATTCTACAGCAGACAAAAGCGGGAGCTGGTTCATCCAGGCAGCTGGATAAACAATTTGCTTCAAATTGTATTGTCTGATGAGGTTTACTGCAGGCTCAAAAAAGAGTATATCAAAGCAAGTGAACATGCCAAACTTGCCAGCAAAAGGGGTGTCAAAGAATGAATAGTCTGGCTCTGGAGGGGTGTCTAAAGCATATTCAAAGTACAGGTTGTGTTTGCGATACGTGGCCAGCAGCGTTCCGTCCGCGGCGAACGCCACGTTGGTGTTGAACTGGTACCTCCCATCCGACGGGCACCGAGGATCCGTGCGCTCACACGGCTGCTTGGTCCCTAAGTTGGCCACAAGGAATATCTTGTTCTTCAGAGCCATGCAGCTCAGGCGCTGAACGACCTGGAAGACAGTATGGAGAAATGTGAGCACTTGAGAATGTGGTGGAGTAAGTTTTACTTAAGCACCTACGACTTATTTAATACTTTCCAAATTATTATTTTCGACTGTGTTCAAAATTGAACACATTTGACCATATCTGTAAAATTTAAAAGCACTGATGATTTCGTGACAAAAGCTACTGGAACCAGTAGCTTTGTGGACAGAAAGGTATTTCAGCTGTTAATTTTAAAATAGCTCTGAAAAAAATTGTCTGAGTTTTATTTCCTCAGAAGGAAGTAAGTAAATAAACCTATTCCAAGGGTGTTAATTTTTAGAAACTTGTGACTTGTAGGAGCACCAATGGCTTTAAAATACCCTATATCAACTGAAAGCTTTGCCAAGGCAGCACAACTGATGTGTGTGCCTTTAGAACAGCAAATGTCTAATAATGATCATCTGCACCTGGATGTTTTTACTATAATTTTTAAAAAGCAATTACTTGCTACGACTTAGAGAAGCAGAGATGGAAAGGGATGGACCTTGCATGTTACAGAAAAGAAATAGAAAATGTTGCAGACCACAGTACTGCTGGGATAGTTCTTCCATATCAGAGTGCTGTACCAAAGACTGACATTACTGCAATGTCCAAACAGCATCTGAATGGCAAACTAAGTTCTTGCTTGCTTGGCCGTGATCATCGGTAACAAAGATTCATAGGCCAAAACAGATCATTGTTTACAACTGCGATTCATGTCTGCACACCAATTCTGCTTGGTAGGTATGTGCATGATTTCTTTCATTATATTGAGTTCTGTAATGTTAATAAGAATTAACAGTCTGTATTTACTAAGCATGGTTATTTTCAGTTTAGGTCCAGAACAGTCAATTACAATACTATTTTTGTAACAGCCATGTCACTCTTATGTAAACAGGCTTGGTCCGTGTCAAGCTTCAATTACGTTGCAGCAGGTAAGTCCTGTTACTTGTGCTAATGGTTTGACACGACTGCTGAGTCAGAATGCTGTGATGTCACTAAGTCAATAAACCCAAGTAATGAGAATACACCAAAAGTGAAGATTCTACTATGTTGTTTTATATAAAACAATGCTGTTCAAACTAAATTCACGCACCACATATCTTACAAGAGAGCAATTACCATTTTAGAGGTTGGGGAGCAGGAGATGACAAATCCAGATGGTTCACACACAACTAATTTCCTTGCATGCATGGATCTAAACCCTCCTCTGCTAAGAATGAAACTGGCAGAGCCCAAGCAGCCATGAAAACAGAATCTGGTACTAGGAGTTGTTAAACTTCTTGCTTACTTTCCTCAGCAAACCAACCTGAGCTATTTCCCACTTGGAGCACAAACGTAGCATTCAGTTATCCCACCCCTGCAGCTATCACCCCTACATTTACCTCTGTGTCATTGAACAAATAGGGCTCTCTGCAGGGATTCCACTTCCCAGAGTGGGAATGCGGAACAAAATCCAAGTAAGGGTAAATGGAGCTTCTGGTGAAGTTGAAGCCATGGATTCCATCTTCAGGAAAAACAATGATCTGTGCCCCCTGTATGTAAAACAAAGACTTGTTTTGTAGGCAAAGCAAAGGAAAAGAGGGGATCTCATGGCTAAAAAGAGCTAAAGGAAGTTAAGGATAATCCAATAATGTTCTGCCAATAATGTAGTTTGAAGATGTCTTTTCTTCAACTTCATCTTAGGTGTAACTATGTAGTAGGTGTGTAACTATGTGTACAAAAAACCCCTTATTTAACCTGACACATGCTTTTATCTTGAAAAATAATGCATTTGGCATTATTTTAAGGGCATGCAAATAAGAGCACACTGCATCCAATTTCTTACCAAAGGTATTCTCCCTTCATAGGAGCCATGAGAATGTCATCATTCAGGTTAAACACTGATGATGTTAAAACTTGCCTTAATTTTTTTGTCAGAATTATGCTATTTGCAGATACACTTTGTCAAAGGTGCAGCATTGCTTAGTTAATTAGCTATAGGGTTGGACAGGGTACTGGGAGTGTTGATTTCAGAAACAGCTTCACTGTGGAAGCAGTGCACAGTCTGGTAGAAATGTAGCCATGCCAGAGGCTCTGCCTGAAGTTCAGGGACATCTGAAGCATTCCTTAAAATGAGGCGGATTCTTCCCAAATCAGACACAGCACCAGCCACTCAAATTCCTGTTAGTTTTCGAAAGTCAGCTCAAATGCGTTACCTATGCAATGGCTTTGGGATAATTTATGTGTCTTGGGTGCAGGGCTGCATAAAAATTGCTCTTTTGCTTCTGCCCAATCATCTGAACTTCTCAAAAAAAAAAAAAATCATGTTTTCAAATTATATAAAAATAGTAATTATTCTCTCCCAGAACAACAGGTATGTGAAAATTGCAAGTCAATTCTTCTCTGCGTACGGCCAGTACACTTGCTTCCTGTCACTAGAACCAGCATTGGGTTTTCTTGGGAGGGGAGGAAAGAGGGCTGTGTATAAGAACAGCTGGCAATACGAGTCTCTCTCCTCTAAATATATTTAGACTGAGAACCATTCCATGGTGGGTAGGAGAAAGGAATGGAAAACTTTAGTTCCACAAAGTTGTTAAAGGCAGAACATTAATTTCCAAAGCATTTGACTTCCTTAGTTTTTAGAAACATTCAGGAATTTCCATTGAGAGCACTGGAATAAAACCAAACCCAAGACAGCTGCCAGTAAGACAAGCTTTCAAGGAAACCCTTCCATTTAAGAAAACAGAAAGGAGCTACATATTCAGACCAAAATAGAAAATTAATTTCCCTATACTAAATAACTATACGTGTGTTTTTCCAGGCTTGGAATAGCCCAAGTCAGGCGGGATGTTAATTGGCCTGATTCTTTTTCAGAGCTGCTGGCAGGTCAGATCGTCTGAGAACCCAGACCATAGTTATGTATATAAATACGCCTTTAGTTGCCTGGGAACACAGAAGTGAAAGATTATCCCCAAATAGCACTTCCTCTGTATATACCCAGGGCACGCACAAGTGCAGCCTGGAGCTGGGCCGTACCTGCCTGGCAGCAGCCAGCACTTGCTGCTCATAGATGTCGAGGTTCCTGCCCATGAGCTCCAGGGCGGAGCGCCGCTCCACCAGCGCCGCCGGCGTCGGGCTCAGGATGGACTCGTGCTCGTACACCGCGGCCACGTAGTGCCCCTCCCGCCTCACTCTGCCTGAGACTGCTTGATAGAAGAGAAAGCAGATGGGCAGCTTCCAGCACAGAGCCACCATGGTCAATGCCATAAATCTAGAGGAAAAAAAAAAACCAAACCGGGGGGGTGGGGGGAGCTTGAGCAAAATATCATGCCAGGAATTTAAATTTACAATAAAATAAGGATGGTAACTGAGGCTCTCATCAGTGTGGTGTTTTTAAGTTCCCGAATGACCACGTGCATGTTGTTCCTAAACCTTAAATCCATCTACACTGGTGCTTTAAATACACTGGTGTCCTGTTCAAAAGTGTTTTAGCTTCATATATAGTTCTACTGATCTCCTTGCTTGGTTTCCCTTTATAATTAACATTCATTTATAGATTATTTCACTATATATCAAAACATCTTTGAGAAAAGTTTAAAGCAGCTCACAGATTTGCAGTTCCTCCCCCGTTTGGTGATGGGGGATGTATTTAAAAGTAGCATTTCCTAAAATTACTTGGAGACTGTATTTAGTAGTCAAGCAGAAATAGGACTTATTTTATCACTACTGAAACAGATAATAGCCAAGAGAATTACACTAGACACTACTTCTGCATCTATCTATCATAAAAATGCATCTCCTAATGGATTATGAATTCACTTTATTCCAACTCCACATATGAAATAGGCAAATAATTCTCCTACAGTGCAGCTTTTTTGAACATTTATAAAAATGTTGAGTGCAATTCAGATCCACATTCCTCCCATATGATGCAGATAGCTAAGGTTAAAAATGCTTTCATAGTAATAACAATAAATCAAAAATCCATACAAAATGGAGAAAATTTGCATTAGTTAGCTTTTCTTAGAAAAAAGTTAAAAATTATTGAGTCTGGAAGGCTGGGGAACTCTCTGCAATGTGGGCTCCCCATGTAACCCTCCTTTTGACTTTCCAAGTTAGGAAAGGACTTAGGAACAAGGACTGACACAGTCAATGGTTGTGCAACACTTCAGAAAGACTACTGAAATGCCTTTTAATCCAGAATTATTCTCACAACATGAGAATTCTGTATTTGTCACCACAGTGTCACTAGTATCATCAAGGAATCAATCTCAAATATCAGTGAAGCTGGAAGAGTGTGCAGGAGAGATCTACTGGTGCTATATATCGATAGCTGTAAGTTCAGTTACTGACTTTTTAATTGTATTTGCTCTCTGGGAACTTGTATCCAAGGAAAAAAAATGTTCCAAAACACTCTTAGTGCCCTTCAGTCTTTGTGATCTACAAATCCCTGAATTCTTCCAAAGCAAATACAGACTGACAGACACATGAAGAGTCTTCCCTAGATCCCATTAGGAGTTCAGCAGGAAAAAAATATCAATTCTAAACTAATCACAATCTTATTTTTATTCATGTTATATTAAATGCAGTTTTGTACCTAAAAAAAGAAAGTCTATGGCAAGTTAACTGAAAATATCTCTTTGCTTGAATTCCAGGATGAAAAGCAGCTAATAATAATCCTCAATACTGCTTTTTTTTCCTAAACACCAACTGTTTAGTACCTAACAATGAACAAATGGAAAAAGCATTTAGTAAGTACTATCTTAGTTTAAGGCACTCTTTTCCTTCTAGGAGCTCTACATGCTATTTGCAACACTGGTTTGATAGCAGCACAATCCCACGTAGGACAGCAAAATCATAACCTTGGTGCCCATGGTAGGCAGAAGAATTATTTTCTCAACCCAAAAGTCTTAACACGTAATAGTAACGCTTCTAAGGGTAAAGGAGTAACTTAGCCATTCAATGCTGCTAAGTTCAACAACATATTTCTATTACCTTGAGCTTTGATTAGCCAATGTGTCCAGGCATACATGCCTTCAAGGGTAAATTTATTTAAAGTGTGATAAAAACAGAATAAAACCTTGGCCTCTCTGTAATCAGATGGATAAGAGAGACTGCATTTATATAAACAGTTTTGAAAAGTGATGCATGACAAGCTATCCTTGCTATTCTGCATGGTGAGGAAAGCATTCAGTACTTTTGGGGGGTGATTTGGCAATGCATGTCAAGAATAGAGGGGCCTCCTTATCCTGTGCAGCTCAGCTTTGCAAATGAAACACCAAAGCACATGTGAAGATATGAAGCAGCAGCAGGAGGAGCGAGTTCCGGGCTGGGAAACCTCTCACAGTTAAGGAACGTACTGAAAATAAACAAGCTGTGTTGCATTTCACTGACAAAACTCTCTATTTCTTGTCACCCCTTCAAAGCCAAAATGCCTATTTAGGACAGGAATGGGTTCTAGTCAGCTGCTCCTTAATAAAGTTGTCAACTAAGATGTAATTAGAATTCATCATTACTAGTGATGGAAAAAGTTGGAGAGTTTCAGATCACGAGATGGAATTGCTACGCATTAGAAAAACTGCCTTTTTTTAAGCCAAACACACTAACAGAAAAAAATTAACAGGTAACAAGCTTCTACAGAATGTTGTATTTTACAAACATGCTTGGAGAGTTGTTATTTTTCTACCATGTTTCATTTCCTGGTGGTCAGAAACACTCAAAAGTACTAATCTGAATCTCTTGCTCATTTAGATGCACAGGAGGTTTAGCACTGAACAAGCAACTACACAATCCCATCTGGCTGAACCTGGGCCAACTAAAATAACTAAAATAATTCCTCCGAGTCCAACCCTGGGTTGTGATTACTGCTAGTCGTACAGATGATGGCTGAACACTTGTGTGAGTGCTCCCTAAAGCCTTTCCCCTGTCTGACAGCTTAAACAACAGGACTCTGCTATCTCATGGATCACTTCTAACACGGAGAGCTGTGACAAGCCCCTGGGCTGGGCTTGGGTGTATTAAACTTTCCAGCCAAAATGAGGATACCAACAGGGTTTACTCAGCCCTTAGGCTGTTGATATTCCACATATGTCTCTGACACATTCTGGATGTTTTTACCACTGGAAAGTGCTACAACATCCCGTAAGTCCTTTCCTTGAAGAGAAGTTAATTTGCTTAGGATCTACAGAGCTGTCACCTCACCCGAACCATGACTTTAAATTTTCATGACCTGAAATGCTTTAAAATTTTATTTCTTTTTATGTCCCTTTCCAGTGATTTATGTGGTCTTTTGCCTGACAGACAGGCTTCAGCAGGATCATGTTACCCAAGTGTAACTATTTCATAGCAGTATTACTGTTCTGCAGCCACAATATTCCAGTTTTAGTTCCACACAAAGGGTAAAAAGACTGGTGTTCAAGTCTGGATGCCAAGATTACCCCCTGGTCACATTGCAGACTGTTTTCCTATTCACCTTTTCAGAATCATCCAGTCCCAGCGTGTTGTTAAGTAAAGCATCCAGTCACTCGCTTTTCAACAGCTTTGGAAACTTAGAAGTCTGTCACCTGTCACCACACCTGGATGTATACACAGAGAAAAGCAACACATACCCTCCTTCTTCGCACTTCTACACTCAGAAGAATCCAACAGACGTTGAAATAACAGAGGCAGCACAGCACTAGTCTGGGTCCTCCTATGTGGTTAATAGCACATGCATGTTAAGCTATGCCTAACATATAGTAGAGTAACATAAATAGCAACATAAACAGTAATGATTACTAGGCAAACATTCAATTGGCTATGGAAAAATAAAGTCTTTTTTAGGTTGAACGATATCCATGGATTGTGATGTTGCTGCCATTTTACTATATATTATACAACATACTTTAAAAATACATAAAATATAGTGAAGTTCAAGGGGTTTTTCCACTGATCCCTTCTGTCTACTGCTTTTGTTTGCTGCATTATATTACAGTATTTTACTATGTGGGTTCTGTGAAGGTTTTTTGTTATCTGTGTCATCTGTGTTTGTTACCTCTGGTTTTTTGTTGTTTGGCGAGTGAGGGCGAATGGAGGGCTGCTTTCGTCAGTGGTTTGGCTGCGCAAACCGAGGGCGGTGGCACGGACAAGCCGGAGCGAGGGGCAGGCAGATGCTGTCACCCGTGTCACTTCAGCGACACGTGCCGGGATGGGCAGAGCCGGACAAAGGGGCGTGCGCCATCCTTCAGCTGGGATTTTGGGAGGGTGTCTCGGACTCCTCTGGCGCTTCTCCTAGTGAGGGCCGGCACCTCACACACACGCCTGCACTTTGCCCCGCTCCGTGTTCGCCACCTCCGACCAACCCCACAAAGCCGGAGCGCTCGGGGGCGGCTATCCCGGGTACCGCTCGGCCCTGCGGCTCAGGGAGGCCACCGGGGCCGCAGCCGGGCCTGCAGCCACCGCAGCCATCCCACCCTCCCCGCTCCGTACGGCTCCCGGCCCGCCCCGCTCCCGGGCAGAGCGCCCCCG
>VZTI01001839.1:1155968-1208030 GCA_013397865.1 Struthidea cinerea | reverse complement strand
AATTTGTCCAAACTAGGACATCCGTATACACAAATAAATGGCAGGCAGGGGTATCCATTCCATTTTATGTTTATTATGAAAGTGATTTTAACAAAAGTTTTATTACATGCTTCATTTTTAACTTTGACATAGAAATCAAAGCTATTAATATACAGAGACAAAAGGAAATGTATTTTCTTATAAGGTACATTTACAACAACATTTTCTACTATAAATCTGACAGAATTGTTAAAATATTGGTAAAGCTTAGCACTGTATTTTGTTTTCTAAGTATCAAATTTTGTACAGTTATTCACTACCCTTGCTCTAAACTATTATCGTACATTTCATATGGAAATAGCTGTTTGTACACAATTTACATTGGTAATAAAGCTTAGAAGTCCCAGCAGCATCTACAACAGTTCAGTTTAAAATCTCACTCCTGCGCAGTGGTTACGTGGAGCAAATTGATGCAGAAACCAGTATTACACTCCATGTGCTTCCCCCTGAAATCCAGCCTGCCAGAAACTCCTGCTTAAACTGGTGCTGGATATGATCATAATGAAATTTTTTACAGGTGAAAGTACCACTGGGCTCAGTGGTTTTGCCTAAAAAGGCTCTGTGATCTGATCCAGTGGGAGGTTTTATCACTTCCACTGCTCCCTACGAGCACAGAGATCCCACAGCTTTCCTTGTCTTTCCACTATCCATGGGTGTAATCTATTAAATTCCCTTTTATTTCTGAGTTTTGTATTGTTTCTTATCCTAACAATGGAAGAAGTACCAGCACTAACTTTAAAATACATATTATTTATATGTTATGAAAATAGGAAGCACTTCAGGGTGACACTTGATAGTCAATTCTGTTTAAGTTAGCATGTTAAATTGCCCTAGAAAATGCTTCCTGTGATGCCAGTGAGACTGAAAAAATAACAGGATCTGTATTTATCGGAATGGTAAATCTGGCAACTGCTCACATCCACCCCAGTCTCCTAAAGTATCTTTCTAATCAACATGTTGAGTCTCTGCTGCTCTCAATGCAAATTAATGGCCTTTCTAAGTTATAAAACATAGAAAACAATATTTACAAAATAATTTTAATTAAAAAAGTAACAAAAACAAACTCTAAAAAAGATATTTTCACAATAATTAAAATAAAGTTTAATTAATCAAAGCCACTTTTTTTCTAGATATTGAGAAAATTGAATTGCAATTGTTTGTATATCTTTAAACTTGTTATCTCCGCTCTCTGAATACAGATGGTTTAAATTATTACATCTAAAGGTACTTCTGTACATTTTACTCTTGTATATTACATATTAATTTTATAGATTAAAAGCTTTATGATGAAAGAATAAATAAATGAAATAACAAACTGGAATTGTATATATTCAGATCCTTAGATAACAGTTGACTTTGTTTATTTCCCAGTCTGCTTCTATTCAGATGAGAGATAAAACACGAGACTTGTCTCTGAATACAAGTCTCTCGCTGAGGAGTAAGTTCATAGTACCTTACAGAAATTTCCCTTCTTCCACAAATTCTTATGGAAGACAAAAGTATTCCTTTTCCCAAGTGCTTACAATAGTCTCTTATTCTAGAAAACTATTTCATTAAAGTCCCAAAGTACTGAGATTCTATAAGAACTCCCCCAGTTACTCCCATTCCTGTCAATCAGTGGTTTTCAGCTATGAAAAAATGCAGCTCCTTGAACTCATGACACAGATACAAGGAGCTGTGAGTGTCGCTCATTCCCATCATTAAAAAATCATCCAGACCCCTGAGGTGACTGAGAAATTTGCCATTGGGTCCAGTTGTTGAAGATTTTACTCCAGCTAAGTTTTTAAGAGCATTCAAAGGTATTTAGAGTCCAGACATGGGAGCTGTCATAGAGCAGGTGGGTTTTGCTGTCAAACACCTGTCAGCAGACCCTGTATAAGAACCACAGCACTACTTTTGTTCCTGAAGTTCCTAACCTGCTATCTGCAAGATTAAAACTAGGTTGTTTATAGGTAAGACTCATCTGAGCAATTTGAATCTGTTGGGCAGGCTTATAAAAAGGCACGGGGTGGGGTTTGACTGTCGTTTTGGAATGCTGAACACATGTAAAGGACGTTTCTCACTCACGTGGCAGCATCCCTGCATTCTGCTCACAGACAGGACTTCAGGTGAGCTGTGCTCTTTTAAACACGCTGACAACTCAGAATATGGATCCTCTGAAAACTCTCTGACCAATCCTGTGTTTCTTTAAGCTAGTCTAAAACTAAACTAAACTAAACCTGGCTTACAAGGTTAGCTAGTTTTAAGTAAGCTTATTTACTTTTAAGTGAGCTTACTCTAGAATGAAGCTGCTGTGTAGGAAGGATTAGTCTAAATCTTAAGTAGTCATAACTTTATCCTATGGGGGAGGCACAATGAGGAAATAAATGTCTTTTGAAAAGTTGGTCTTTAGGTAAAAATCTAATGTACGATGGAAGAAGGAAGACAGGGCAAGAAAATGGGCTGAAAGAAAGACTTCAGGACTTTTAAATCCAGTTTCAGTGGGCTAAATCTCCAGGCAGGATAAATCTTGTTATTGAAGGCAAGATGCAGTGTGGCAGAAGAGGTGGCAACGTACTGAACACAGAATCCTGCTGCTCCCTGTACTCAAATGACACACAGAGGCATCTGGTCCTCAGCGCTTTCAAGGCACAACTCAGGGCTTGATGAGCAACTTGGGATTGCTGCAGTGTCCTGGACTGCAGCCGGTGTGCAGGCAGTGATTTGGTGGCCTGTGAGAATGTTTAGGGATGATTCACTACCACCTCACTAAAAATAAGTGCAGTATTTAAAGCAGAAGGAGAGGCTTAAAATGGTAAGGGCTGCAGGTGCAGCTTTTAAGCACACAGGCATTTACAAATTGAAAATAAAGAGCTTTGTTTGTGCCATGGAATTGGGCAATCACAAATGGGCATTTCTTCAGTCTACCTGTAATAACCCATAAATGTGTTGTTGCAGCTGTCCTGCAGACAATGTGTAGTTTCATAAGAACAGATGCAGGGCTGTATTTATTGACATGTTCAAACGCAGTATTTCATATTCAGGGTAAAAGCTAAAACGTTATATTCTGCCATGTTCCCAAAGCTGGTTTTCTTAAAGGCTGCCGTATTTCTCCTTGTGTGGTTTTTGGTTGCCAAATGTGTCTAGGTCTTCTCTGTAAAAAGAAGACATTCTTTGTTGTTGTGCTGTTATTGTGTAGTAGCAACAGGTTCTCTGACTTTGACAATGAAGGCATCCTACACTAACAGATGAAGGCTAAACTCACCTCCTCTTTGGTGACTGCCAGTTTCTGTAACTATAAATCTAGTATGAAAGTCAAAGCATTTGTAACTTCCAGAGCTGATATAAAAATTCTGTGCTGTTCTACGAATCAACTGAAACCAGTTCAGACTGCCCTAAATACCACTTGTCATTACTTACTTCATTAGAAATTTGCACATCCAAGAGCATTTCTACGCAGAGTGACAGGCGTTCAAGCCTGACTCATTTTCTAAATATATCAAATATGAACACCCCATATGTTCACAAGCATTTAGTGTCAACTTTTGAGGGTCAAATTATTCTCCTTCTTTCCATGCTTTTAGCAACACAAAGCCAGTGTTTGCCACAGGAGTCCACAAGTGCCTTGTCCTGACTGTGGGGTCCCTGCCCTGACGTGGCTCTGGGGAATAGGAGCCTCATTCTCAGGTCTGTCAGGACGAACTGGACAAAACCCTGGTTTTGTGTAGTGTGGTTTAAGTCAGGGGACGTGGTACCAGAGCCAAATGCAACTGCTCTCACCTGTATTCACCTCTCACAGCTCTACCAAGGTCCCACCACCAGTGGCCAGAACTGGGACATGTCCCTCTTATGGTTTCTCTCTGGCACTGGACTTCCCATGGAGCTAAGAACCTGGAAGATGTTACGGTGCTGCCAGTGGTTTCTGGGCTCTGGCATCGGTGTCATACAATGGTATTATGTCCAAACATGTTGGTTGTTAAACAAAAATTTTAGCAAGGATTGTACTAAACTCAGTGTACAGTACCAAAGTTCGCTTACTCAAGTTTGAAATACTAAAGATTACTGTAAATCATTTGCCAAGTGAGGAAGTTATTTTTCTCCATATTTTTCATCTCTTTTCCTTCATATCTTTCAGTAGAATGGCTGCAATCCTGACTCATTCTAATGGATCTGAATAAAACTCTGAATAACCTATCAGGCTTCGAACTCCTGTTTGGCTGAAGTAGTTTTGTAGCTATATACTCCTACAGAATTGAGTACTTGAAAAGATTTTTGCTTTTTAAAGCTTTTTTTTGGTACAAATGACTACTGTTAAAGAAAAATATTCTTTTTTTTTTTTTTTTTCATTCCAGGCACACAATGAATCTAGGACTGATGAGATGTTCTTTGTCCACCTTTAGTGACCCTTGGTGAATAATAAATAAAAGTAGTTTGAACAACCTCAAGAAAAAGTTAGGTTTAACAGCCTTTAACAAAGGACTTTTATGGAGAAGGGACATTTTTTAACAAGGGTTAATGTATATATTAAAAAGAAAGCTCACCAAAGATCTGAGGTCCATGAGTGGAAAAAAAAGAATTGTTAGACTGTAAGTTCAGGCTGTTCAGGCATAGAAAGAAAAAAATTATATTTTTCAACAGAAAAGGAAAGAAGGCAAGCAAAATTACAAGATGGTTAAGCAGAAAAACTCAACAGAATACTTAAGGTGTATTCTCATAGAAATGGAATATTCAACCACTTGTAGTCGACAGAAAATAACTGTGTAAATTTAGGCAGTACTTGCTCAAGGACAAAAAAAAATATCAGAAGATAACCACAACCACTCCCAATATATGTCTTGGAGAACATCCAAGGACGTGTTGAACTACAGGGTAGACAGGCAAAAAAAATGCAGCAAAGCAAAACTATATGTTAATCTTTTTCTGAAAGGATGCTGCCAGGAGAGTTCATTTCTCCTTGTAATAAACTTGTAGAATCAAAAGGGAAAATGATACACAAGAGGAAGGGGCTGAGAAGGAAAGAGGCTGAAATACTAATACAAAAAAAGGGCTCCTCTCTCATTTGAATTAGGTTTTGCGCCAGGAAACAGCAGGAAACCCACGATTTATCGTCATGGCAAACCCACTGTCGCTCTGTGAGCAGGGCCTGAGCACAAGGCTAAAGCTCTCCTACAGTCCCTGTGCTTGATGGGCCCTGTGGCTACAAATTTGGGATAAAAGGGAGCGCCGGGTCTCTGCAAAAACAGAACCTGCCCTCCAACTCTTCTGCAAAGCGTGTCCTGTTCACCCCTGAGCCCCTGGCAGTCTGGGGCTGGGACACAGCTGTGTTCCCAGTGTTTTAGAGACAGCAGGTCCTGCAACAGCTCCTCCTTGCTGAGCTCCTCCCACGTGTGCTGTCCTGAGGGTAACTCTGTTGGTCTGCGTGTGGGGGCTTCCCAAGGAAGAGGCAACAGCTGACCCTTTATTGGGCAGCAACTGCATCTTCACTGATGCTATTTTTCCTGGAATAATACATATTGAAAGCGATTGTCCCAGGGTAAACCATTATCCAGTATTATAAAACCTCAAAAGGCTTCAGTTGGGTGTTAATAGAAGTGACAAGCACTTGGAGAAGTCATTTAATCGTCTACACAAAGTTACATATAGATATGAGTAAATAGGGTGAGTGGGAGTAAAGATTTAAGCATGAATAATATTTACAGTAACTAGAGAAAACATTACTAATGTACCCACGAATAGAAGTATATATTTATATATTTATATATTGTACTTAATTAGATGCTCTCTTAATGGAAAGAAAACCGAGACTACTAGTGTTGTTGTTCATTTCTCACATATCCTACTGTAAATGTCTTTAAAGGGACCAACTGATGCATGGAAATCCAGAGCTAAATCTGTTTCAATTAAGTAACTGGCAGTGCAAACCTCTGAAGAAGTTTACAAGAGGACAGATAAAAACATTAGGACATTAGGGCATGGGGCTCAATCTCATGTAATTCATAAAACAAAATTATACAGTTTTTTCTTCTTTTTTTTCCTTTTTGATTTCTACTTGGACAGAGGTTCCACCAAGCCACAAATGAGAAATAACAAAATTTAGATTGTTTTGTTTTCTTCTGAAGATTCAAATATAAACTTCAAGTGCAATTCAAAATCCAAGTATTATTTATACTACATACTTCTTTCTATAACAGAACTTATCTGCAGGTAGTTTAATCATATTTGAATAGATTCCTCCTTTCTTTGACAAAAGTTATTGTTGATGAAAAATAAAAAGCTAGAAAGAATATCTTTACATAGTGAAATTTCAGATGGAAAGTGAGGATACGCTAGTGCAGACACAAACCTGGATCTACAACTAGATGCATTCAGGGATGCACAATTTTTTCTTTTTTTTGTAGTAAGAATCCCATTCAGAACATTGACTTTTAACAATTATAAAACATTATAGGTGTTCTTCAATAACAATTGAGAACAAAGACTGCAAGAAAGAGCCTTCAAATTAGCAAATGTTTCTACTATGGAGGAAAGACAATATTTGACAGGAATGCAAAGTAACCAAAAATTGAATACCACTGGACTATTTGTATGGTCGTAGAAACCTGGAAACTTTCGATCGCAGTAGCTTTATAAATGATCTTGGAAACATTTCTTTTGACTCTTGTGCTGTGTACTTGAAATAGTTTTGTGGGTGTGCCAGTACATCAAAGAGAGCTTTGATCAGTTTCTTGTCCTACGGAAGACAACACAGATCCGTTAGATAAAAGCAGGATTTGGATTTAGTGTCTGCACAGGTGTCAGAATTGAAGAACAATCAGGTCTGTTTTGCAAAACTTGAGTCTGGGCAAAGCAGTGTAAGGAAACTGCTCCATGTTGCTGTGGAGTCTCAGAGTCTACCTGCTGTGCTCGATGTGTTTTGCAGTGCTCCTGGCAGGCCCTGCCCTGGGAGGGCAGCACTGAATTAACCACAAACTGCAGATGTCAGGCACTAGAACTGCAAACTGCCTCTGACTGTCCTTCCAGACTGTTCCATGCTGTTGTCCAGGCCTTCCCTCCACGGGTGGGAGACAAAGCTGGTCCTCAGTGATGCTGAGCTTCCTAAGGACCTTCTCCTGTACCTTGGGAAAGCCTTGATTCAGAGCCTCAGCTGAGCCTGTGCCTGGCACTGTGCACTGCAGCTGGGACCTGAGCAACCCAAAAGCTGAGTGAGAGAGCAGTGCTGGGCAGGGATGGCCAAGGGAGCCAGCTCTTCCTTAGCTCCTGTCCTTCCAAGCACCTCATTTATACGGCTTAGTTTTGCCCTCTGAACAGCCTTTTTTCACTTTTAATTAGTTAGTTGTTACAAGTATTGCTTGTACCTTTGGAAAACCATTTCTTAGTGAGGCAAGATAGTGATTTAGGTATACAGATTTTTTAATACACAGCAAACATAATGAGTCATTGAAACATTTAAATGTCAGACTGAGGCTGAAGAAGGCTCTTCAAACAAAAGGTTCTTCATTTGTGGCTGACTAATTTTTCTAACATACAATCTCATTAATCATATTAGCAAACATTTCATTTAGTTCCTGATTCCACAAAGGACATAAGCATGTGCTCAGCCCAACTGAGTTACTTGATTTTGAGCTGCTTCAAATACCAGCTCAAATACTCAGAAGACAGAGAATTGAATTTGGGGTCACCCTTGAGCTTTAAATATAATGACTCTATCAAGGTAACAAGAACTATTTTAGGAAAATGCATAGGAAAAGGAATTCTTGGTTGGCCTCAAAGAAAGCAGAAATATCTTACCTTTAGAATTTCTTGATGGTTTTCTGATGCATATAATCGGCCATCTCGAACAATGTCTTCTATGAGTTGTTGGTAATCCTCTGAAAAATAAAGGTCATTTGAGTGACTGTTTGTGACATCCGTTGGGAGGGCAATAGTCAGACATGAGCTAGACCTGCTCTTGAAGACAGAGCTGAGAAATTTTGTATCCAGTTAATTATTCGGTGTCTCTCAGGCTGCTGAATTCTAATTTAATAACCTTAAAATTCTCAATTTCTTTACAACAGTGATTTTGAATTATCGCTATAAATAGTAACATCCTCAAAAAACTATTCCCTCTAGATAATAATGCGGTATTACCTCCACTCTAGAGATGAAAAAACAGGGATACAAAATCACTTTTCAAACATTATATATGTTATACGTATGTTAATTCAAAGTCTTGGCAACTAAAATTAAATGAGTCACATGAAGTTTTTCCTCATTCTTCTGTCCCTGTAAGCAGTGTAAGAGAGAGTCTAAAGGAAAATTTTCTGTAATTCAGATATAACACAAAACAATTCCATTCTCACCATCGTAGGTCACATAGGGGACCTGAAATCCTTTGCCACTGTTTCCTTCGTTTGACTTGAACTGAATCCAGAGTTTCCTCGATCTTGAGGTAAATGCAATGGGTCTCTCATATGTCTGACATGTTTCATATGTAGTAATTGAAGTAGGAGAAGCTGGAAATAACATTAAATGATGTTTTTTATAAAATAACTTTTTACACCCTTCCTCGTCTAGAGGTCAGAAATGTCAAATTGACAAGACACTTCTCAGCTGACATATTCCCGAGAGCAGAAGTTTTTTGTGATAGAATGGATGTTGTCTTTATTTACCTATAAAGAGAAGTAGGTTTTTCCATAAAGTCCCCCAGCAAGAAGCTTAAGCAGATGGCAAGGTATCATTTTTGATGTTTATAAAATTTCTATCAATATTACTTATTTTTTTTTTACTACTCTAGCATTGTATCCCAGTGTTTCCATACGCTTGTCCCAGATAGGTAAGAACAGGTGAGCTGCATGCCAGGCAGACACGGTAACCAGCCCCTCACATGCCCAGTTTGGGGAGTTCATCTGATAGCAATAAACCACTTATAAATAAAAACACAATCAAACCAGAATGTAATGCCTGGTGTGGTAATTCTGACTAAGAGACTGCCACACCCTGCAGAGTCAGTGACCCACAGAACAGTGAACCTGGGTGCGAGGAGGTGACTGGTGACAGCCAACACAGCTTCACTAAGGGCAAATCATGCCTGAAGTGTAGCTTTACCCTGATGTGACTGGCTTTGGTTACTGTTGGAACCACAGTTTGGGGTTAGAAGGACAATTGCTGTGTTTTGTTATGGTAAGTGCTTTGCTTTTAAAAATCTCATCTGGACAGGTATAATTTCCTTCCCTCTATAGTGACCAGGTGTCTTCCCTCTGATACACAGAAATGTCAACACAGGCCCTCAGGGATGAAAAGTTGTGAAAATTGTTTTAGCAAATAAAAGACACCATTTTTCTGAGTAAATACACTGTTTTGAACAAAACTCCATATAAACAATTGCCTTCCAGGTTTGGTGCTTCTTGGAGATTTAGCAACAAATCACCGGAAGGATGCCCACATCCTCCATGCAAAAGAATGCATCTCATTGGGATCTTAACTTCAGAAGTTGTTGAATTAACTTTATAATCAAAGACACAATGCACCCCCTCCATTCCATAGAAAAGCAGGGTAACTTTGAATTTCTTGAGGGTGTCAGTTGTACCAACCCACTGCCCAGATTTAGCAATAACTGTAACATATATATATTCACAAAGGGTGAGAGCACAATTTGTACAGATTACTGAGATAATTCTCCAAATATAATTTAGCATTGTTGACTTCTAGAGTGGCAGTGATTTATCCCTTGTGGTAACTGGGCCAGACAGAAGCCCATTAACTGCTTTGTGATTCAGACAATAAACTTGAATAATTAATATCTGCTAACTTATTGGCAGTGTTCTGTTTTAACTTGCTGTGCCACTTCATGCAAGAAACCTTTCAGAAACGCTGGCTACACCGAAGACAGTCATCCCTTCAATATGAACTATTCACTCCATCGGTTTGCAGGAAATATAACCCATGTCAGGTAGCTTACCACTTTTTCTCATTACTAAAACATCACCACATTCATCTTCGATTGGGAGAAATATCTCAGGAACCACGATGAGTATTCTTCTCTTTGGGGGTGGGTTTATATTCCAAATGCATTCCACATTAGCTGGGTAGTCTCCAGGATAGTTGGGCGATTCAATGTACCCAGTGTAGTCCCCCAGTTCTCCTCCACAGTGCTGGTCTGGGGAGAAACACAAATTAGCATTTGTGTTAGTTGATTAGTTAATCTGAGGTGTTTTTCTAGATCCGTCACGAGCAAGTCTAAACTTCTCCTTGTGGCTTTAGAAACGCACACATTGTCCAGCTTTAAAGGAATATGTGATCCACAAGGCTGCTCCAACTGACTGCAAAACCTTAATCTCCAGTGCATGAACTGATCCAACGCTTCACCCAGGCTGCTTTAACATTTGATTGAGAAACACAGGTAAATAAACATGATCCAATTGTGGATACCATGGATACTGTGCTGACATGCAGAAGATATTCTGCTTTAACTCGGTTTTTAACTGGGTTTAGCGGAATGATTGTGCTGGTCCCAATAGCCAGCCTTACTTGATTACAGATCTGCCTTGCTTCATCTTAGATTAAACCAGTTATTAAAGAATCTCCACTGATGGATGAAGTTTTCTTTCTGAGTTTTCAAAATTCCTATTGAATTTGGCACAAGTTACTTAAGCTTGATCTCCCCAGGCCTACTCATCCACATAAAATTAGATATATGTTTAAATATTTTGCTTAATCCAACCCTCAAATATTATGCAAGGTTAGAAACTGGCTTGAAAACCGAGAGGATCTAAGACAGCAAAGTAACAAGGGTGGTTTTATTTTACAGGAAAATCATCAAACTTCTTCAAATTCCATACAAACATAGAATTTACTCAAATGACATTAGAAATGATGAAGGGCTTAAAAGACACAAGGCACATAATCAGAATAAAAACTTACAGGAGATCTGCACATCAATAGTTAGTTAGATGACATTGCTTAATTATAGAAACATTCTCTTAAATTAGCATGGTAGAGATGAAAAAATTGCTTGCCTAAAATAATCAGTCATTCACAAAAGATCAAATAACACTGCACTGAAATCCTTGGGGATATTTAAAATGGTAATTAAGATACGAGGCTGAGTACTGCAAAAAAGCCTCCAAGAAGATCTCACTGTCATAAGCGATTACCTGGCAATTGCAGCATGCATGACCCTATCTTCTAGTATTTTATAATTATTCTAAAATGGCAGTTACTCTGATAGAAGATATTTTGCTCTACAGAGACACAGAGAAATATTCATCACTGTTACACAAGCTGCAGGATCTGGGAAACTAAAGGCTCTGTAGTTTTAACTTGTAGCTGGCACTCTGTGAAATCGTATTACAGCTAAAACACTCATATGCATCAAGTGGTACTTTCCCAACTTTTTTTCTTCATTGTTTTCCCAACTTTTACTATTCTCTCTGGCGGTAGATATATGCTAACTAGGAAATACAAAACTGAAGTCCAGCCTGACAGATGGAACCTTCGAGCTGCAGTTCAGATCCAAAGACACGCTCTGTGTCTCACTGATATAAATGTAACTTACTTTTGCAATGCGTGACATTGGTGGAGCCATCGAAATCTGTACTGGTGTTGCCAGGGCAGGTGATGCAGTAGTTTTGACCAAACTCAGGCTGGTATGTTCCCACAGGGCACCGGATACATCTGTGTGTTGTGGAGTTGTAGTAGTGTCCAGGAGAACAGTGAACTGCAAGGTATGAGGTGTATTATTTTCAAAACGTAGCAACCTCCAGTGCAGAGAGAACTTTCCTCTGCCCTGGACATACCTGGTCTGCCATAAAAGGCAGAAAAGACACCAGGTCCCTGTATTTCCCAGTATTTCCAATTAAAACCCCGTGACTAGAGCTAAACGCTTATGACCCAGAAATGTGTGATACATATCTCTCACTGTATTTAATATGTTTGTAATAAACGGAAGCGGATGTAAATCCACCTCAACAAGAAAAATTACTTTCACAGTTGCAGGAGAGAAGTTTCCATTAATGTCTGTTTTCCAGGGTCAGCATGTCATTCTAGTAACTAAACCAAAATGCATTTGGGCAGATTCCTTCTTCAGCCTTGGCACTGGAAGTTGACATTATGGAATACAGAATGCGCTGTACCCTTACAGTTTCTGCCTAGCCCATGAGCAATCAATCCTTAACTTTGTACAACTTCTGCAGTGTTTAGTTTTTTTGATGCAGTAAATAAAAGTATACAGGACAAGAAAGCTAAAGCATTGTCTTATCCAAGTTTGTGTTATTTATTGCCACACAGTGGGGCTGATTCCCTTACCAGTTGCAGTGCTGATCCCGTACCTTACTGCCTGTGGTAAATTCCAAAGAGAACCATAAATCCTGTTCAGTCTGCACAACCTCGGGAGACCATTCCCAGTTTACAGATTTCTTGACCATTTCATTTAATCACATGCCCATACAGCGACAATGTTTGTTTTGGAGCCTTCAAGAGCCCCTTGGCACTGATGATAATAAACCAAAGGCCAAGAAGTAAGAAAATGGATTGTGGAAAGATTTTGAATTCACCTTTGGTTTCACAGTCTTGAAAGGAAACGGCACCTTCGTATTTGGTCACAAGCCCACCGCCACAGGGAAAGCAGAGGGTCCTTCCTGGTTCAGGCTGATACGTACCAAGAGGACAGACTGTACAAGGTTTAAAACCATCTGAAGAGTAGTGCCCAGGAGAACACTGCCCTAGAAATTGAAAATGATCATCTGTATTAGTGTGTTGACTTTTCTGGATGGAGTATAAAACCCACTAGTAGTTAGCAAGGCTTTCTTTCACTTGAACATGTGACATCGAGACAGCTGCAGGTCAAATTCTAGTCTTACCTGCAAATTTTGTATTGTTCCTGTATCTTCTTCCTAAAACCACCATCAGTAAATAGAACCAGTTTCATAACATGTTTTTTGGCAACTACGTTTCTGTCTGGATAATTTTTAAATTTGTTTTGGTTTTTTTTTAGAAAGGGGTCTATTAAGATTTCATTAGAATACTTTGTACTCTCACCAAGGCTTTCATCTCAGTATTTCAAAGCACTTTATAGGAAAAAATGAAACTGCACCACGCCTATGAAGCAAATTTTTGTATTTCTGTTTTAGAGATATGGACAGTGGATCATGGGGTTTACAAGATGGGATGGTACCAGTCCAGCACCTTGTCTATGAGAATACCTAACACCAGCAGCTTTCCAGGGAGTTGTGAAAATTAGTGCTTGTCAGTGCTCCTCTGCCAGGAAACAGTGATTTGTGTAAAGCAAGTAGTTTTGTGAAGGAATCTACTGACAAAAGTTTCCAAACTCACTCTCCAGGCAGTTTCTGATGGGCATTTGTTTGCCTTGGTTCTCGCTAGCTCAAGTACTTTACTCTGTGACAGCCTGAGAACCAGGATGTCAGGTTTTTCAGGATTATGGAATAATGGGTATCTTCACACCATTCCAGACTGGGACACCAGCGCTGTGAGATGCTACATATTCCCTGAGGCTGCCTAATCCCAGTACTTTGTAATTTAGCTTCCCTGAGAACTGAGCAGCAGACAGAAACAACTGGCTTGAAAACAAGAAAGTTTTGAGAGCTCTAGGTATTGTTGCAGTCTCATAAGAGCCCTGATACTTGCTGGGAAATGTTTGGGGCATTCAGTATCTTGGGTGCTTGGCATGAACAAGGAACTTTGGTACTTAGGACGAACTAGAGCTCCTGAGTGAAAGCAAAGTTCAGGTTCTGTCCCCACAAAAGCCAAACTCCTATGGACACCTGTGGGGCCAGGATCTCCAGGATTTACTTGTGCTTCCATCCCAGCTGGCCAGAATATGACCGTACAAACTGGCTGTTGTGACATAGACCTCAGAGAAATATTATGATGTTACTAATTTGAAGACAATTCTGCTTTTGTTTTTAGTAGCAAAACTGATCTACCTGGCCTGGTCCAATCAGTCACTGGAACCCAGACCAGAACAGGTTTCCTGATGGGACTTACGGCCCTCTGGGGGACCCATGCTGGAGCAGGCTGTGCCTGAAGGACTGACCCTGTGGAAAAGTGACTCATATTGGAGAACTCTTGCCCATGAGATGAAGTCACACTGAGGAAGTTAATGAAGTCTCCTGTTGGAGGGACCCCACGCTGAAGCAGCAGCAGGAACATCATCAGTGTGATGAGCTGACCAGAACCTCCATTTCCATCTCCCTGCACTGCTGGGGGGAGGAGGTAGAGCTGGAAAGGAGGGAGGAGTGTGGAAGAGGTGTTTTTAAGAGCTATTTTATTTCTCCTTACCCTGCTCTGATTTTGATTAGTAATGAATTCACTGAATTTTCCCAGTTCGAGTCTGTTTGATATTTGGTGAGTGGTCTCTCCCTGCCCTTAAGTCACGAACCTTTGTTATCCTGTCTCTCCCCTCTCCAGCTGCAGAGGGCAGTGATAGATCAGCTTTGGTGGGTGCCTAGCATCCAGGCAGGGGCAACCCACCGAAGCATGGAATTCACTTGCAGCTACACGTGATTTCTGCACAACAGGCACTTAAAACCTCTGACATACTTGTGGAATGTACATTCCTCACCTTTAGGAGTGAGGATTTCAGTAAAAGTTTATTGGTTACTGCACAGGCATTTCTGCTCTGGAAGACAGGATGCAAAAATGCTATTGATAACTGGCAGTGAGTACATTTCTAACAAAGTCTGGTTATCAAAAATACACTGTTTCATCACATGTGCTGAACAAATTTTGATAAAATCTTTGACAGGGAAATTTATGAAGTCCAAAGCATATTCTCTCTTGCCACTTCCAGAGGAAAAGGGGAGAGCTGAGCAGAAAAACAAGACTGTTGTGATCTGACAGTAAATATTAGGAGATAAATCCATCCGGCAAAAATAATCAGAAGGGTTTCTTTCTGTTGTTGTACAGAACAGTAATTCCAATTTAAGCCTTGAAACGAAAGTCTTTTTCCTCTAGTTGCTATGCTGCTTTTGTCAGTATGCTGAAGTCAATCTTTATAAACTCAGACTGTATTTTGATAAGCTATTCTTGTGTTTTGGATAAATACAAATCAGCATAGCAAAGATGCACAGGTGTTTCAAATTTTTCCTCTGATAGTTCCTTCATACAGCAAATCAGCAAAATCGATCATATGTTTGGACTGGAACACTACAGTTATTTTTTATTCAATGGATGGGAAAAAGTAGCAGTTTCTCAAGTGACATTTGCCATGTGTTCACTTTAGCTATCCTTGAAGAAAGCATTAATGTAAATTGCATGGATGAGTTTTCAAGTTAGAACTTGTGTAGCAGATAGGAGAGATCTATTTCAAAGTCAGATAATGTATCTGTTACAAATTAGATTTTGATAGTCTGTAATGAAATGAGGTAAAGAAAATAATTAACAGTTGTGTCTTAAAAACTTATACTGATCAAATTACAGTAGAAGCACCAGGTATTATCATCATTATAATTTAGTTTATTAATCATGAAGTTGAATCAGAGATGCTACATCACTTGCCAAAAGCTACAGTGCATTCAAGCAGCACTGAAAGTTGCAGTCATTAGTTCTGAGCCTGGGTTACAGATCCCTGCAGCGTAACTATCTCAAATTTATAATTGCTGCTAATGAGAGCAGGTAAGCTGCATCTCATGCAAAACATTAAATGAGCAGGTTCATCATTAGACTCACCAATACCAGTCCAAAGGAATCCATTCCTTTGGCTCACAATATACTGATGAGTCCTTACAAGTCAAGGTACTTCCATACCTGACTTGAAGCACAAAGTGCTTTGCGTGGCTTGCTCATTTCCAGACCACAACTCACACTGCTGTAGCAGATCCCATCTTCTTGTCAGCAATGTGAGTGGATGGCCCAAGCCAAACCATCCATTTCTCCTAAGGGCACAGAGATTTCTTCTGTTACCTTTACAAGACACAAGTGTGGCAGGCTCTCTCCTCTTTCAGCCCCCCTGCCTCACGGGGTGTGTGGCAACACCTAAAGCTTTTGATAACCAAGTTCAACTTGCCTCCACATTCTGACACGTTCCGGGCGCCCGCTACTCCCTGGCCATCGTTACTGGGGCAAGGCTCACAGGTGAGTTGACCTTCTGTGTCCTGGTACGTTCCTGGCGAGCACGGAACGCACTGATTGTGTTCTCCGCTATAAAAGGTGCCCGTGCTGCAGGTAACTGAGGAAAGAAAAGGGGAGGCTACGTAAGGATGTTCATTTTGATCTCATTATTTGCCCTAATATCAAACATTTAGAGAAGATGGATGTCTTTGGCCCCAGGATTATGATGGCATGTTTTGCATATGTGTAGATGCTGAAAAGCTTTGGTAGAGAAATCTTTCAGCTTTCTGCAGCGTTCTGTGAGAACTTTGCAGTTCTCACAGAAGCTATGAAAAACACTGCTATGGGTTTTTGTAAACTAACTCTTTATCTTGCACCCGGGTTTGTTATGCAAGATTGTTATGGTTTTGGCCTTCTGATATTTTGGAATAAGTGTCTTAGAGCTTGACCAATCCCCTCAAGGGTGGATGGCCGAGCACCCAATTGTCTTATGCCATTCAACACACTCTTTGTGAACCCTGTTATAAAATGATGATTTAATTAATTAATAAAAAAAGAACTACTTTCTTCCTGAACTTGGATCGTGTCATTTCTTGCCGTTCTCGGTACTTGGCAGCGACACATATGTTAGTCCAGGATCCTCACCTGATGTAAACCACATCTCCACTGTGGTCTAGGTCAATTTATATCAGGGTGATGTCCTACTTCTATTGTTTAAACTATTAAATGGCTTTGTAATGCACTCAGGTGTTTATCACACGTGTGTTGTTAACAAAACCAGGTGCAGTCTTAAAACAGTATCTTGCAGTTTACTAAAGCAGTGCTGCACAAAGTGTGGGAAATGTGAGCTTTTAGTTTATACCAGGTGCAGTTACAGGTTGGGTTTATGGCAGATGACTAGAAAAAGTCTGTCTCCTGAGATCAGTTCTAGCTATTTCTCATGGGCAATGTATTCCCTGTAATAATTTCTGTCTCTTGCCACTCAGATACCCCAACTGCACAGCATCTTAAATGCAGATATGAATACACAAGCTTTTCTTGCTGCAACAGGGCATGGAACTGCATTACACATTTTTCTCTGCTGGATGGGGGTGGCTAAAATGTCCGAGTTTCTAGAAACTAGTAGCGACAGTCTTTCAAATACAGTTTATAAACCATTGTTCCCATATGACGACAACTACCTCTGCACCCACTCATTGGAAGCACCTATGAGATCTGACTTCTTTTGGCTTGTAAATCACTTGGTGTCTAAAAAGCTGGAGAAATAGATATGATGATTTTTGAATAAGTGCTTAGAAAGCTTGCAGTGCTGAGAACTGCCATTAATGAGTTTGCACTAGCACACTGTCCCCAGCAAAGCACATGGAGCCTATGTGAAAAGGCTTAAAGAAATTAAATACCTTACATAAAATAGATTGCTATAATTTTTTTTGACTGGACCTCTTGAGCATTAAATATAACATATCCATGGATCACACATTATTTGGTGGTGAGGTGAGTGAGAGTGGTGATGTAAAAGTAAATATGTAGCAACTAGGCAAACATCATATTATTGTTTTACAGAATTGTAATTATATTTTTGATACGATGGGAGCAACTGGGAACTAATTGTCAACATTGTCTTGTGGCAAGTTTTGATACCTACCACCTGACAGCATGGGAATGTATCCGTATTTATGCTTTTGTTTTCTTACAACCATCTAATGAATTCCCTTTGGAGTCTTATGAACCATCCATGGTCCATGCATATATATTGAGTAATACTGATCATTAAATTCTCAATCATTATCTCAGGGATTTCCTCCCTGGTTCACCACAGAAAAGGTAATTTTGGACTGCTTGTTTCGGGGGATATGACTGAATATTCGAGCTGTTTGGACTTACCACATTTTCCATCCTGCAGTACTTGCCCTGTACTGCACGCTTCATGCCCTTCAGTAGCTTTAGCTGGCTTCTGAGCCACTTCATATTCTGTCCCAGAAAACTGAATGTAAAATTGCTGTTTATTAATAGATTTCCTCAATGTTTTGATTGCAGTTTGCAGCTTCTGCTCCATCCTTTTCCGAACACAGTCAATGTTACAGGTGTCTAGATGGGAAATGATAACAAAACTAGAAGCAATTGAGATTCATGTTTAAAAGAGGTGCTTAACAAAAAGCTGAGCCTGCGTTGCACTATGACACCTCTGTTTGCTTCACTGTCTTGTCCATAGAAATTGAAGCAGCAGCTCACTGTATTCAAGATCAGGCCTTTCAAAGGGACAGGACAGTATCCTGAGGTCCATGGAACAGTTCCATGGCCTACAAGTGCATGCTGAGTGCTGCAGAAAGCATCAATCCCAATGTGTTCTCCTTCCAGGTGTGTGTTCAGTCTGCCACCATTAATGTTCCTGAATTTTCTCTGCCTATGCTTTTCTCAGTCGATTAGGAACTCCTGCCACTTCCCTGACCTAAACACCTTCGTGTCAGTGACAAAAAGAAAGGTGCTTTCAGGCACAACTACTGCTTGAATCACTTGGCTAGTGAGGCGCCCCTCAAGGTTAAGAAATCTGCCTTTGAGGACTGACATCTTTATAGGATTCAGTCCACATTTTCTTTGGCTGGAATTTATAACATAATATTCCATCTCATTAATAACTAAAAGCAATTAGTTTTATTCCTGAAGTTTGGTAAGAAAACATGAATTTATCAACTGTGATAAAACTGTCTGATTCACAGACTAAATATTCAGCAACTTACATTTTGGAGGATATTTTTATCATCATTTTTGCAGAACTTCGACCTAATCTTTATGCTCCCTGTACATCAATTAGCACTTCTGCTGTTTAAAGAAATCAGACTGAATTAAAGCACATGACTTAACTCAAGACCTTGAAGGAATTTTGACGCAGGTTTAATCTTTGCTCCTTTGGCTTAACTTCATCCCTGGTTCTTTTCAATTAAATCTCTGAAACTTTGAGTTTGGAAAGGCCGTTGAGTGAGGCTTGTGCTAAAAGGTGTTCATGGCAGCTTGATGAAATAGCATCAGAGAGATTTTAACAACACACTGAGGAACTAAATTCTGATTTCTCTCCACAGAACAATCTTTCACAAACCTGAAACTTCTTCAGACTTCATCTCCACTTCAAACTCTGCCGTGATATGGGACACTTCTTTTGATGGTGACTTGCGGCCTCGGCGTTTTTTCTTGGAGGAATCGCACTTGAGATTCACAAAGGTCACCTGGCAGTTGTCTGTACAGGGGAACTGACCTCCTTTGCATGAGAGAAGCAACACAGAAAAGAAATCAAGTAGCAAAGTGGCAAGTGACAGGCTAACAAGTGATATCTCACTGGGTTATCATGAATGCAGTGACAGGCTTCATAATGTTTCCTGTGTGTTGCGAGACTCCTCCTTCTCTGGGCGGTGCTGGGTTTGCTCGTTTTGCCAGAGAATGCAGAAGGCAAAAGCACAGTCTGGCGATGCTCAGCTGCACAGTGCTACCTCCAGTGCCTAAAACTGCCCGGCCCTTTTCTGCATAAGGATTAGAAAGCTCTTTACAGAAATTATTTAAAATCAGCCAATACTATAAACAGACATTTGATGGCTAAACAAAGCAAGAGAGTCAGTTTCATAAATCTATGAGAATGTCAGGCCTGGGCATCTAAAAACTATCAGCGGGTATTCCATCTCTTTCAGAAGTGGTGATCATCAAAGGCTTTAAAAGGCTTTGATTGTGAGGTTATGAAAACGTATTGGAAAGTTTTATCTGAGCAGGAATTATAGTCTGCCACAGGTGATGGACCTTCCAGGTCAGGGAGAAATTTGTAGCACTCAAGCCACCAGAAGGGTTTTAATTCTGAGGGTGTGGTTGTATGATATAATCTTGCTGTTAGACTCAGAGGTTCAGATGACATCACAAACACAAAGCAAAGCAAGCAAAGGACAAGGAAATGCATCCAAGAAATACATTCCCATAGTGATTGTATGGACCAAAAAATTAAATTCAACTTCTGTGACTTTAAAAATGAGTCTGATAATCACATTTTATTCACAGGGTAAGCATCTCGATGACTAAGACCTAAGTCAATACTTGCAAAATTAGAGAAATATCTGTGTACATTGCAGGCTAAAGATGAAATGTGAGTCTAAATTTGTAAAAAAAAAATTCACTTTTTAAAAAAATATCTATTTTTACTCCTCTGTGTTCCGGGCTCATATAAGACTTCTCACTCACTAGTGAAAGTGGTGGTAAGACAAATTCACAACAGGGAATGTATCACCAGTAGATGTTTGCTGTAAGATGCTAAATTGCTTTAAGCAGCAATACAGCTTTCTTAATACCACATTTTTGTTAATTACATCTAAATCTTACAAATATTTTTTCTAACGTCATTACCACTCACTTTTTCATAACAAAAGATCTAAGGCTGCGTAATAGCAGATTTTCGTGGTAACTTTCCCTCTTAGGAGTTTTCCTTGGTGCCACAATAGGTTACTAATCCAGCATAAACCAAACAAATAATAGCTTTTGTTTTCTTTTAAAAACCTCATTTGGGAAAACCAAACCAAACCAAACCAAACTGGCACTGTTTCACACAACTTTGCATTAGTCATAGCTTCTTGTCTCAGGGTATTTCTGCCATTATCAAGGCCAGAAAAAGGATCAGCTTAATTCCCAACTCATGTACTTTTGAACAAAGATTTTTCAAAGTAACTGGTGAGATTTTCAGCACTCAAGATCCAAACCCAAGGCACTGTTCAGCCAGAGTGGGAACCTTGGCCTGAACTTAAATTCAGACCAAATATGAAAACCACTGATTTTTTTCCTGTCTGCAGTGTGAAAACAAAGCATGCAAATGAGCAAGCAAACAAAAAAAAGAGAAAGTGCTGTTTACATGCTGGAAGAAACCACCTACCTGAAACAGCCTGCTTCCCAGAATCTTTTGTTTTTTCTTTGCTGCGAGGCCGTAAATGGCATTTTGCATCTTTGATTTTAAAACGAGCTTTCTGCTTGATTGGAGGGGCCAGGGAATCTGTTGATGCAAAGTAAAAAAATCTACCATTGGGGCAGAAATGCAATGAGATCTGAAATTTATTTTTAAAAACAGACTCAAAAGCTTTCTTGTGGCATAGAAAAGGGGCAGCCCAAGAATTACACAGCTTGTCCAAGGGGGTCCATTGCCGCAAGTTCATTTTTTCATGTGAGTACCTACCTTTGAGCCCACACAGATCAGTGAATATGCTAGTACCACGCTTGCTCTGCACATCTTGTCTGATTTTGGGTTTATTTGTCTTTTACTATGTTTAGCCTTGTTCTTAAGAAGAGAATTCCTGACAAGGACATCGTATTTTCTACCAGAACTTAAGAGACATAACAAGAGAACAGGGCAGAGAAGCTCCAGGGGGGCTGACCCAAGGGTGGGTTACTGGGGTAACTGATTTCCTACTGGATGTCCCAGCCAGAAATACTAATTAATTAACCTTATAGAATGACTGAAATCCTGTACCACATGTGCACGATGCCGTATTTTGCACACCCGAAAGCTTCCATTGAAGAACTGCTTTTTTTACCTTAACACTTTAACTCTGCTGCGAGGTTTCTCCTTTTGCTATTGGGCAGCACCTTAACCCTTGCCTTTCCTAACGAACGGGGCTGATGTCCTGCAATCCCTCCCTCCCCGGGCCCAGGAGCAGGGCAGCACCCACCTGAGCAGCTGGGCAGGCTGGCGTTGCGCCTCGGCTGCGCCTTGCCGTGCTGCGCGGGGACGCCGCAGCTCAGCCTGTAGCTGTTCTCCGAGTCTGGGGGACAGAACACAGTCAGCACACGGGCAACAGCCTCACAAAGCACCTGCCGGAGGCTTCAGCTTCTCGCTGCTGCTAAACGACGAGACATTTAAGGGCTGAACTTGGGTTTTAAGTGGCTGAAATACTTTGCCAAACGCTTCAACCCTTCACAGTGTTGACTACAAGTTTTGTTTCCTCCGGCACTGAAATGATACGTTTTGTAAGTGATTTGGCACAGGGTGAGCTGTGGGCATGTAAAAAATATTTTGTGTTATTCCATGGCAAAGTCCTTCTGCTTTGATCGCCCCTATAATTTAAAAAATAAACCATGTACTTTCACAGTAATTTTAGCTTCAGGCTCTGACAGAACTAATTGGCGTACTTAGAACCATACCAGTGTCTACATATAGCAGAGATAAAACTGTGTCCCGGTCCTTACAAATTAGAGAAATGCACAGTTCCAGTAATCTCTGCTAATCTGAAAATAAACTGTGAACACCTTAACTGCATATAATGCCAAGACTAAATGTGAAAAGTAGACACTCAAAAATAATCCTGTGCCAGAACATCTATGAAAAAGCAGTAGCAATCCCCGCCTCCTTCCCTGCTAAACTGTGAAGATGAAAACTACCAGTAGCAAATGGTAAAAAAAAAAAGGAGGGAGGGGAAAGAAATGCCCAAATTTTTATAAATACTACTCAGCTGGACTGAGAGACACATGCACCTTAACCAGGATGGTGCAGAAAAATGTTGTTATATATTGAATTGCTGTGACAAAAGGGAAGGCAAAAATGAACAAAATGATTTCAGTGAATTCCTGTTACTTTTTAATATAAGCTTCCTGTTAGGATTTTCCCACCTTCACAACTGACACCTCAAATTAAACAACGAAGGACCAAACTTCTCATGTGTACTTGACAATCAGCTCTTCTTGATTTAATTTATAGTGATGTTTTGCCCATTTACTGTTGTACGTAACAAAAACATGAATGCAAGAATCATGAATACATTAACAGAGAAAAAAGTCATGAAGTCACACCCCAGGCGTGAGAGGACAAATACTTTGTACAAACCTGGAACAAAAAGAGTATTGGATGGGCACGACAGGAAGCAGCTCTCTATGCCTCCTGTCTTACTGCACACTAGCTGAGCCTTGGGAGCTGGTTTGGCATTTGGGAGACATTTCACCATCTCTGAGGAGGAAAAAAATAAAGAAATGTAAAACAATCAGATGCTGCCCAACCCAGAACCTTGTGTGCACACATGGCTACAATGGTGAGAAAAGGCAGCAAGTGGCAAAAACCATCATGACAGATACAGGTATTTCTGAAATAAGCACATATTAAGGGAGAGCGTCTGGATTTGGATGTTGAGCTTGTACTTGGAAATGAATCTCCTTCACATTTTTGCACCTAAACTCTAGATCAGTCTTTCCCTCCTACCCTCCACTTTGGGATCTGGATAGGCAGGTGTCTCTGTAAGCACAATTCTGTGTGCACATCTTGATCTCAGAAGCAACAGGTAACACTAATGACCTGAGATGTCCTTTCCCCCTTTTGGAGGCAGAGCTCTCTGATTTAACAGACCAACTACACACTGTGCACAGTGATCTGTTTATTTAGATGACCACTAAAACTGTATTTTTTAATTCTCTGACTCTCACAGACTCTTAAACTTTAGCTCCATGCTCCAGCTTCTGGAGCTAGAAAACTTCCCTGCCAGGCAGAAGTGAGGCAGGAGATGCTGGGATGGAGATGGATAGTCCTGCTGGTCCTTTCAGACACTGCTGAAATGCCCCAAACAATGCTAGAAGGGACCCTGTGACACACAAAGAGATCACAGAGCCATTTCTCATCCGTGCCCACAGCACGAGGCACATGTGAAGGAGAAATCCAACTTCTCCTCTTGGCTTCATGGCAGGATGAAGCCAGAGAACCCTGCAGGTCTCACAAGTGACTCTTTGTACTTGGGTAAGGGAGTGCTTGTGTTCTAGCAGAAAGCACATGAAGTTGTTGTTAATTGTCGGAGCAGTCTCTGTGCTTCATCCTGAGATGATGGTATGACACTGATAATCATAAATCTGCATTTATTTTAATTTGCCATCCTTTTGGATTGAAATATTACTTAAGTACATCTTTTCCCTCACAAATGACAAGGTTCATTCTTGGCTGCAGTTGGCACGTGCCATCACTTCCTGCAGGGAGGAGGCCTCACTGCTTCCCTTCTTTCCCCAGAGGTTCCCCTCTGCGCTGACTGCTGACCAAGTGCAGCTATTCAAGCAGCTATTTCTGCAGCAGCTGCTTAAATCTCGGCCAGGTGACTGTAGGGCAGTTCTTGCTTCAGCCCCATAGAAATCTGTTTCAGGTACATGATTTTTCTCTCAAATGTTTCTTGCTACTGTTTTCTTCCAACTGTTTCTTCCAAACCTGCTCGCCTTACAAGACAGGTTTGGCTGACATTTGTTTTTCTCACTGCTGACTGTGGTACTGCAAATGTCATTTTTCCTACCTGTCAGCTCACCAGCAGACCACACCGAGGTAGGGGTTGCTTCTGACACCAGAGCTGTAGCAGCTAGACTGGTTTGGGTCTACCAGGGCTTGGGAAAAGCCCAGGAAAGCCAGCAGGAAACCAAGCAGTTCCAATGCAGTAGCTGCAATGAATGTTGCCTGTCTTGGCTTGAGTGCAGAGGAAGAGTCCCAGCAGCCTCCAGCTGGTTTGTATTCCTGGGCTCGCTGGTCATTAAATATAAATATATAAAAGTCCCATAAACATGCCTGATGTTCACATCTCAAATATGGGAATAATCATCCTCCACTTATCTCCCTCTTAAGTCTCCTATGTTGCTCTGGTGATGTTTTTAAAGGAACTATTTCCTTGGACTGAGGAGGCAACAAAGCACAAAGTGCCACTGCTCAGCAAGAGAGGGTTTTGTTACTGCAAATGTCTCCAACTCACGTGGCATTCAGGATTACTAAATACAATTCCTCTGCTCGTTATTGTGCTTTTGTAACAATTCAGAATATAGTTTCCTCTCAAAAATGTTGGTAATAAAGGCAGGTGATCAGCAGGGAGATGACACTCATTTTAAGCCTCACTGAAGTCATCAAATACTAGAGTGGGTATCAACAGACAAGAGTGTTCTATTTCCATCTTCCAGCTGAGCATTTTAAATAATGATGAGAAATTTACAACCAGGAAAATATTTTCAATACAGCCTCTTACCATGGGAACAGCATTCTTGGTACATTGAGAGGGAATATTGCACAAGTAGTCTAACTTCATACCAGACCTCCAAAAATTTTAGTCCCAGCTGTTAACTTACAGAATCCTTTCCAGAGGAATAACTGGTATATGGCAAGGGAGACCTAGTGGGTAACTAAAAACCACAGTGAGCTATTTCTTACTGTCACAGTGCTTAGTTCTCTACATAGCAGGGAAGGTAACATACAGACAGGTAAGCAGGAGAGTGAAGCACTTAATTGTGGTTAGGAAGAACATGATGGCAAAGGCTGTAATTCAGCTTGAGGCTCTCACCCCCCACCCCACCTTGGCTATAAAGTGCTTTCCGTACTGCTGTATCTATGTAAAAAATGCCACAGTTGTGTGATCCCATGAGGCCAGTGCAGTGCTCTCCACTCCAGATTAAGAAGTGATTTCTCAATATGTGCAGAGACTCCCTGAAGGGAGATCCCCCTTTTTCTTGTTCTGTCTTGTTCCCAATCAGGTATTAGGCATCATCCCCAAATGGACCTATGAGCAGTTATTTGTGGTTAAAAAATTTGGCCACAAAAAACCCCAGGTATGCCATTCTCATTAAAAATGAAAAACCAGAATTAAAATCTCACAGAAAATACTTTGGCTGTAGCCATGACCAAGATTTTCTGTGCTTCAAATAAGACTCCAGAAAAGAAGTAATCTATTTAAAGGATACAGAAGTTCAGGTCTGCCACAAAGTGGCACTAGCAGCACGTGCCAGAAGTTTCCTGGTCTCAGGATTTGTGCTCATTGTGATTAATACTTTTGACACAGCTAGTATCAGTACTTTACATGAAGCAGAATACCTTTAGAGATAACTTGAAAAATTGGGGTATGGTTCTCTGAATACCTCAATTATACCATGAATACCATGTCTTACCTGTAAACAGTTAAATATTTTGAATATTCTAAATAGTGTTAAAGAGAGTTACAGCTGACATTACAGAGATGGGAAAAGGGCAAATTAAGGACAAAAGTATAAAATACATAAGATAATAATAATATATTTCTGTGAATGGACTCATAAACTTAAAAAAAGCATTCCACACAAATAAAATCCAACACACTGCTCATTCGCTAATTGACCTGCAGTTGTATCCTAGCCCATGGAGCTCCACAGGATAAGGAGTTACCTGAGTTTATAAGATGAATTTGGGGATCTAGATTGTGAAAATGCAGCCTCTCTCAAACAGAACCATGGGCTTTTCCACCCTTCTGGAGAACAGGAGCCTTACCACAGGCACTTCTGAGTCTCACTTCCACACTTACCAACACAGTCCTTTTTATTCCAGTGCAGTTTCTTTCCAGGTGGGCAGACACACTCATAGCTCCCCATGGTATTAAGACACCCAAAGTCACAGCTACCATTGCTGATGCTGCATTCATCAATATCTGAAAACATATTTAAAGTTGTGAAGTCTTAACCATGTGTACACACGTGTACTGTGCATTAAGATATGATTTGCATAAGGAAATCTATTTCTACTGTACCTTTTACATCTGAGTCGATATAAAAACGTATAAAGACAGACAGTGCCAAACAACTTTAGTGCATATTGCATGTATTTGTCCCTAGACTGTCCAGCTCCTACTCTCCCAAGGATTTATGCATTTGGTACAGTTTACTCGCCAGGACTAGTTACACTGAAATTCTTGGAAGTACTCACAAGATACAAAACATGCTCAAAAGTCTCTGCAGCATCTGGACAATAATGCATTATATAGGAAAATGTCAAAGGCATAAATCTCTGTGAGATTACATCATTTCTGCAAAACAAGGAGATACATTCTCCACAGTGATTCCCAGATTTTTCTTTTAGAAATTCAGGTGAAGGAGGAAATGATGCATTTGACAGAAACTTAGCTGATGAAGTGTAGTTTAGACTTCTACTCCTCAAATAAAAATAAAAGGCAAAGCTTGCAAGAAGGCAAAGAAATTATCATGTATGTTATCATTGATATTCCACAGAGAATCTTTCAACGTTTGGGACATTAGAAAAGTATTTAGCCAGTAGGATGTGTATCCATTTCAGTCCATGCACTTATCATTCATATACTCATGCCAACAAGGGCAGTCTCTCATCTCCTCTCTTCCCACCACCGGGAGGATGTTTATTTATTTAATGAGCTGAAATGACTCAGAATCAACAGGAGATACACAGAACTGCTAATGCTCTGGCTCACTGGTAGACCTCAAAATTAAGCATGCAAGGACTACAACTAATGACAGGCCTAAGTGGCAAAACTTGGGGCCTGGACAAGACTGGATTCAGAGTTGTGATGTTGTATCTGCTCATAATGGGAAGAAGCAGGAGGTTTGAATCTGGTTATGTTTTTGCTCAAAGTTCAGCACTGAGTATTTCCAGTTAGAGTTTTGGTCCTTCTTCAGTCTTACTGAAAAGACTGAAGCTGAACTGAGGCTTAAGGTTATTTACAGACTGAGGCAGGACCCCAAACTTTGAGGCTTTCCCTCAGTTAGTACATTAAGCCATTAAGGAATTAACAGTGAAACTGAGGATCAGTCTCTCCACACCTCACATAACATAGGTCTCAAAAACTTTCGGACTCTGAATTTGCTTTCACAACTGCTCTCAAGTAGAGTCTGTTTCCCAACTGCTTCCTTAGATGGACTCCTATTTCTCTTCCTGCCTGCCTCTACTCTTACCATGAATTCATGCGATACTTCTCTATAAAAGAGAGACCAGCATACACCTCCCACACCTTTCTCCCAAAAAAGAAGCCATGCTGAGATACCATTAGCAGTGTCTCATGTTGACATTAAAAAATCAGGTGAACTCAGCCCTCAGAAGTGAGGGGCCAGCATCTGTTCCTGCTACATCAGTTCAACCTCTAATTTGGTCACTGGGGTAATACTGCACCTCAAAAATATCCCTCTCCTGGGTAATGAAACATTACAGCACCAATTCTTTCCAGTCATACCAAAAAGGCTGAAAGTAGCTCCCCAGAAGATGGGAGGAAGATCCACTACAGCCTTCTGTTATGCATTTCACAGGTAGTTTATGTCACAGACTGGTAAGGACAAATGGCAACAGAGCCAAAATACATAAACTTTGCAAAATTGACATCTTTCTCCTATTCTCTTTGTTGCCCATCGTATGAAGCCCCCAACAGTTGTGAGTAACCTCACTCCTGTGGAAGTACTGATCAGAAAATGGTGGGACATTGGTTTTCAGTGGTGTTTTTCTCTTGGGAATGCTTCAGCAAATTTGGGCTAGTGAAATTTTAGTCACACCCAGCTCATGATATTTTTTTTTAATGTTATATCTTTATCATCTTGAGTTACAAAACCTTAATCTAAAACAATGTGTGGCATGTGTGGCTCTGTAAACAGTTCACAAAGCAAACAAACACACATGCAAACAAAACTCAGTTTCCAAACCTCCGCAGTGCGTCAGCCCGTACAAGGTGTAGCCTTTGTGGCAGAGACACTCAAAGCTTCCCGGGTAGTTGATACAGGTGTGGTCACAGGTCCGTTCAAAGGAACACTCATCTATATCTGAATTCACAGAAAAAGCATTAAGAAATTGGACTTAATTAGGTTACACTGAATGTCTGGATTTTCTCACTGGGTTGCAATGTCTTGTTACTGATAAAGTATCATTCACCATCCCAGGTAAAATCTGAATAAAATATTCTCATTCCTCTAGTGCCTTGTAAAGAAAATACAGGTACATGCAGAGGGAGAAGAAGAGATAATTTGCTAAAACCCCACGAAGATTGTATTATATATGTTCCCCATTAGATGGCAACCTTTAACTTCTGATCATACTGACCCAGCAGGCCTGGGCGAGGATGGAGCTTTTGGGGAGGGTAGCAGCACAAAGGGAAAAAGGTTTGGGTTGAATCAAGCAACTCCCTCTTTCACTGACCAACATGCTGACATCTGCCCACCAGGACAGGGAGCTGCTCCCAGACCTCTCCTCTGCCTTACAAGACTGTACAGAGTTGGAGAGGGTAAGCAAAACAGTGCCGGAGAATAAGGCAGCATCAGGAATGGACAGGCTGCACCTAACACAGAAAATATTAGTCCAAAGTCCAAATTCTATCCAACTCAAGAAAATATGACCTCTTTCCCCTAAGAAAAGTCAGGCATCTCTAATTATCACTGCTCAGCAATGTGAAACCCTGGCTTACACAGCCTCTTCCACCCAGCAGGCCATGAAAAAAGCAACCAAGAGCACGTTGCTTTCCAGGACAGCACAAAGGCTTTGCTGAGCAGGTGCTGTGGAGGTTTATTTGACAGCAGTCCTGACAGAATGGACTTGCTGAAAACATTAAAGGTACCTTAAACAGCAATCTCTGCAAAATAACACTTTGGAGTTAATTTCATTGTTCTTTTTTTTTTTTAAAAATCTCTTCTGTAATTAATTTTTCTGCTTATAGGTCAGAAAATTGAATACAAGGACATTATTTGAGAGTGGTCGTTTCAAGAAATCTCATTCCTCCAATGTTCCTGACTTATAAATGAATGGAATAGTATTCCTATGACAGTTTCCATACTTTCTAGAGCTACTTTTTAAGAATAAAACCTGAACACCACCATTACAATATGTAACTTAGACTTTCATATTGTACATGCTTGGAAAGCTGCTGGTGTTTGAAAAAACTTGAAAACTCACCATACTTCAGGGTATTCTACCCAATTCCTATATCCAAGTATTATTTACACAGTTTTGGCATTTAATGAAACATTCTAGGTCTCATTCTGTTATTATAAATGCAAAGACTTACCTTCAAGAACTATAAAATTAAGATTTCATGAATGTGTACACAAACCCAAAACCTGTGTGAGAGTTTATGCACAAATTTAGAATGTCATAAACAGCTATATTTTATATGACCTCCAACTTTAAAGGTTTCAAAACATTCACATGAGATAATTCACAATGTGGGAAGCAACTGTTCAGGCAAATGCGTAACATAAAATAAACATGATGAACAAAAATCTGTGCTATCCAGTTTTATGTGTGCATCACAATCACTTGCTACGATCAAGTCACACAAAGATGACAACTGAAATTTTATCTTTCTTACATTTATTTAATTTTTAATGCATTTTTGTATCCTTTTTAAAATATCATCATTTGAGTTCTGAAAGTAATTTCTTTTTAAAGTTTCCTTTACAGTCTTGGAAATATGCAGCCTTTGAATACACATAAATGGCAAACTGTTTCAGTTTTCTCTAAATAAATACACGAAGCAAAATCATTTGGGAATGAACATCGCAGCTATAGTTTAAAGGACTTTTAGTGCTTAAGAAGCCAAATCATACATCATGGTTTCATTCACGTGTAAGCTCGTTCACTGTGTGGAATTGCGGGAAATTTACAAAAGCAGTTCATTTTCTGGCCTCTGACTCACCTTGGAAGTCTCAAAACCAATTTTGTATTTCTCAACAGTGATCTTATCCTGCACTAGTTTAGTCCATAGTGTTTATGCATTGCTTCCACACGCAGCACTTTGTGTGGCTGCATATATGGCTTATTTCTCTTCACATTAAGGAGGACGCACTTCCCTCTTTGCCCGTGGAAAAACAGTCTGCCTGGTGACATGACCACTGCTTGCCAAGTAACAGGCACTCAGGATGGCCAAATGCATTTCTATTCCATAGCTTTTTCACCCTTTAAAGCCCTCATCCCCCCTCCTGCTGCTGCTCTCAGAAGTTCAGTCTGCTGAATTCAGCATCCTGCTCTGGCTGCTGGAACAAGGGAAGCCCCCGCGCAGGTTCCCCTGGCTGAGCCTCAGCCCCGGCTGCTCCTGGCTGAGGAAGGCAGGGAGGGACCCAGCTTTCTGCAGAGCCCTGTCTGCACAATCACCAGCCCCCTGAGGAATTCAGCACTTGTCATAGAAAAGGGAAAAATATGCACCACATACTCTTCATTACAAGAAACTGGTGGTGTGATATAGGATGCTAGGATGCTGAAATCCTCTCTCTCTCTTTTTTTTTTTTTCTGGATGCTGTTATCCCCGGGCTCCCAGGAACTTTGAAGCTGGCCCTCACACCTCTGTGGTGCTTCACAATGCCTCTCCATATTTAGCCTGAAAGGATGTGCTTATTTCCCACCACCCTCAGGACACAGGTGTATCTCACAAGAGACGACAGAGTTGGGAATTTGACCTTCACAGCCCCGGGTTTCAAATCCTGCTTTACCACAACAATGGGGAACAAACGTGGGCATCTAAATCCTGTCTCCTTCGTACAAGAAACACTACAAAATCTGGCAGCCTCATCTACTGAAGAGAAGTCAAAAAATACAAAAGCAGAGATGTGGCAGGTTACAGTCCCACCCCCATGTACACACTCAAACACACAAACATTTTTGTATTGTGTTGCTCTGAATTTCCCCCCTCCCATACCCCAAAATAAATACTGATAAATTAACTTTCTGGGTCTGAGGTGCTCTTAAAATGATTTAAAGTTATTTAAATTAAGTTTTTTAATTACTTTAAGATGAAAAGTCAAAATGCTGTGTTTCTGAGGAACTGTGGTGGAAAACTTCAACTTAAGGTTGAAGTTTGTTTTCTGTTTTTAGTTGCATTTGGCATAAATTCACATGTAGTCCCAGCTGTCTCTGAACATTTCAGATTTGCTAACACACTTATTTGACACAAACCACATTTTTTTTACTTTCACTTAGTCAAAAATTCATGCCACATTCACCACTGCAATCAGCACAGGTGACTGTGTCATTTCAGCATATTAAGAGGTGTCTTCACAGCTGAGCTGTTTGAAGCTTACAGGGACTACGGGGCTAAATTCACTGCTGGTAGCACATGATTAGTTTCCTGCCTGCTTTTTTTAGGAATACTAATGATACATACAAAATCTAAGAAAGGAGCTCCCTACTTCATAGCAGACCCAGTGGAAGTGCCAAGTTCAGGGCTTGGAGCAGGTGACCTCCAATGGTGTCTTCCAAGCTCCACCATGGATTCACAGGCATGCTGGCAGTGCCAGACTTCTCTTCATGGTGTCCTGTGCTGCTGACAGCTCTCCTTCCAGTCCCTGTTTCCATGGCATCATCTCAGGCTGAATAAAGTCCAATATCTCTTCTAGCAGTCCACGTTCTCACCTCCAAAGAGAATGTTTGAACAGAGGAAGCGCTCCTTAATTTTTCCCTAGAAGGGATTCAACTGGATGAGATTGTTCAATGGTTTAATAAAAGAGCAGGATTTCCCTGGGGTTTTGAGGGAAGCAATTTTTGGCAATAGTGGCCATGCTCGATAATATTAGTTTGGCTAGGTTCCTATTATTTCAAGTCAGCATTTGGATTTTATTGTTGATTTTTCAATCATATGTAGCTTTTTTTTTTTTAGTTCAGGCTTTCCCATGTTAAATGATCCCATAATGATCTTTATTTTTCTTGAATGTAAAGTTTTTTAGTGGGTGTCAGATTGTCAGTACTGCAAAGTAAATTCTTCTATCTCCAGAAGGGAGCTACCAGAGATCGAATTTCTTCTAAGTTTCCTCAAACAGATGTGTCTCAAAGGTGACCTGAGGGAGCAGGGAATAAAGCAGCTCATTTTCCACGCTCATTCAAGTCCCTGCCCTTTCCACTGGTGCTGCCACTAGACTCCCAGTTACAGTAGCACCAATTGTTCTGTGGTTTGTGTGATGTGGACACTGACTCATTTGTGGACATAGAGTGCAGGGCACCCAGAAGTCATCACACAGCGGTGATTTTTGCTAAGCCTGAACCTGAGCTGGATTCCGACCAGCAGCTCTGAAGTGAAAGGCTCCTTTCTGTACTCTGTTTCCAGCCCTCAGATGCAGTACCCTCTATTCCTGATTGTCATCACTCTAAAATAAATTTCAGAGTAATTAAAAGGAACCAATGATCAGGAAATCAAAGCGTAAAGCAGGACTTTTCCAAAAAGCATTAGCATTACAAACAAGCAGCTCAGCATCAGACACACAGAGGTGAGACTGGTAAATCCCGCTGGATTTAGAGGTATTTTGGAACTGCAAACTGATGCAGGAACTGCTGTAACTCCCTGACAGAATGCAAACGTGCAAAACTCACTCGCACAGAGGTGGAATTTGAGGGTTGTGGTTATAGAACTGAAGAATTCAATGCCCGGCTTCCCAATTTCACATTAAAAATCTACTTCAAAAATGGGGATTGTCCCATCCCTGTTTTCCTTAATGGAATTTTGTCAGTTAATATTAAGAACAAGTGAAGAAATTGTTTAGATAAAACTAATGGTCATCTCAACAGCTTTTCTCTGAGACATACATTAAGTAGCTAGGTCAATTTATGAAACTGGGAGCCTCCTTCCAGAACACAGGTCATATATCATAACTGCCTAAGAGTTTAGTCTTGAGCTTGGAGTAATTTTCACATGACCTGAAAATAAAAGTGGAAGGGAGAGATCACTGTTATTTGGTGGTGCTATTTGTGCTACAGAGAACAAGACAGGAGTGGCTCAAAGACAATAAAAGCTATCGCAGGAATGGGGAACAGAGTACAGACTGTAAAGATTCTGTACACTGTAAGCAAAGAACCCATCTTACATTTGATCTGTCTACATTCGGTGAGGCAAGATGTGAAGTATGCACTAGATCACTGCATATATGCAAAATAGATAAATTAAATTTAAATATACTATTTCAAATAGAAGTAAAACAGAAAAGAAATATTTTTTACTTAGAAATGGAATGTACAATAAAAATAAAAGGAAATACCTATCTCTACTATCAACTCCTTCATCGGTAGAAGCGACTCATGACACCCTGAACTCTGGTAAATCAGTCAAAAATGGTCATTTTTGATATTACAGCAATAATTTAAGGTGCTATTACAGTTGTGAGTCCATACAGTCCCAAGCCTCCCAGTAAGCTTAGGTATTCCTTGGTTATGGCAGCAAAGATTTTTATCTGTCTCACAGCTGCTGCCCAGGCTGCTATGAAGAATATTCACAGCAAGGAATCTGTGGGTTTCAGACTCAGGCGTTGGTGGGGGTTGAGCCCCAGGCTGGGAGCAGTGGCCCAGGTGTGCCGGTGCAGTGAGCACAGCAAAGCCGCTCTCAGGGCGCTGGGGTTATCTCCCAACAAGGCCACATTCTCCTCATGCACAGGCCCACAAGATATAGTTCTGTTTTGTCCATCTCACACAGCCCTGGTTTATTTTTAACCCCCAAGCCAAAAGTGGACTCAGTGTGGAGCACCCCAGGCCACGCACACGAGCCAAACTCAAGGTTAGTCAGAATGTTTTGTGTTCACCTTTCTCAGCTTCCAAGTTATCGGCTCCTCTGAGAAACAGAGCCTTTCCTTGTTCTCATTCATTAAGCACACATACATAGAAACTCTAAAGAAGTGTTACATGATGTTTTTAAAATAAACACTAATGCTTTTTTTGTATGTATTTTGGCTGAAAGTTATATTCTGTCTTCTCCTCCCCCCACCTCCAGTTTCTGCGGGGAACTGATACCACCCATGTAATGTTGTTCACCTCACAGCCGAGCCAGCCTGGTTTCCAACAATATTTGACAGACATTAGGGAAACCACATATCTTAATCTGAGTGGTTGCTGGACCATAGGGAGTCATGATTCAAGCTATGCTCTCCAACAAATGGTGGTTTAAATTCAATGCTGGGAAGGCATTGTTTTGCTACAGCAGCCATGTGACGGGGTTTCCACCACATCTCACGTTTTTTGATCCACTGTGACTTAGCCCTGTTCACAGTTAGTAAAAATGCATCCTCCACGTGAGAATGGAGCTCTCTGATACACAGCCAACCCTGACCAGGAGGAATGGCTTATAGCTAACTTCTCCTTAAGTTTCAAAGCCTACAATAATAAAACCAATGAAAAGGAAGCAGGGAAAGACGTAGTAATGTACAAATCTTCTACTTCATTACCTTCCCGCTGAGTGCTTCTGGAGCAGGCTAACACAAAGGGGAAAAAAAATAGCCATAACCCCAGGGCTTTAAAAGTAATTGAAAACCCACACCCATTTAGACTCCTCACTGCATTACTGAGTTGCAATCAAGTCATCTTGCTGCTGAGACTTAATTGTTAATAACATACCTAATGACCTGCAGAAAAAAAACAGATCTGGCATTAATTGCTGTACTTTTAATGGGAATCTAAGTGCCCAGGTAGCACAGTCTCATCTTGTATTTCAGAACTTGGAGTGGGAAACTGTCCATTATAACTAATGTTGACTTCGACCAAAGCATTTATTTATTTAAGAACTTTATTGCTCACAGTTAAGTATGTGATTAGTGAGGACCAAATGTAACCCACTAATCAGGGGCTGAAAGACTTCTGAAGGAAATTGATTCTGCTCACAAGGAAATGTGCTTTTTATTAGAGATGATTTGTTAGAACGCAAAGAGGTAGTAAAACAACTAAAGGTATATAAACAGCAAAAGAAAACGGCAATATCTGTTTGAGACAGAGGCAATAAATAATTAGAAACCTGTGACTTGTTATGTAAGCATCCTACTGAGGTATTTCAAGGATTTAGCAGTACACAACAAAGTGACTGTTGCGCAGTCTCGGGGATAGGCATGCAGTATACCGCTGTACTAAGGACAAATATTATCATCTACCTAATTCTTCCTCACAGCCTCAGGATCCTGTCTGTATGTTTTTATTCAGTATATTGCAATCCTGGAAACAGCTTGTTTTCATCCTCCTCCCAGCTTATCAGTACCCATAGTAAGTTCAACAACCCCCTATTCTCTGCTCCTGAGGCTGTCACTCTTAGGACAGGCCACGTCCTTCTCTGTCTCCATACAGTACCAAATGCAGTATTAACACTCCATACAGCTCTGGTGCAAGTGCAGTTCAGGGGGCTACAGCTGTCTCTGTTGTTTATCATTTTGGTCTGATCATTTCAGACACTCTCGTTTTGCTCTAAAGAATATCTGGGCATCACTGACTTCTCCTTTTACTGTGTGTTCTCACACTTCTGCTACATGTCTGAAATTGAATAATGTCTTCTAAGACACAACCCAGAAACTGGATGTTTATTTTGATAGAATGAGTCTATTTAATGCCAGCATTAAACACTTATACTCATTTAGTCCAACCTCCTGTACTTAAGCAGCCTCTAGCATTTAGCTTGGTAACCTCCAAAAGCATCCCTGTCCCAGAAGGGATTGTCTAGGTGTTTTCCTGAGCTGATCCCTTAGCCTTTTCCATCAGTTCAACTTTTAGAGTTCAAATTGGTGTGATCCTTTTTAACTGCTAAATTTTGTAAAGGCTGAATAATTTATCTTAAAAAGTACAATGCATACCTGATCCTTTCAGGAATAAGCAGGTACCTCTTTTTAGATTTCTCGTATTATTTTCTTGGGCCTGAGGTTACACAAGAAAGCAGGAATGATTCCAACTAACCAGTTCCCTGGGGCTGGCTGGCTGCCTCTATTAATTCCTGTGAATTCACCTCAGTTTAAAAGACAGCAATCTTTCATTGGCCCCTTCAGTGTTGGAGGAACTGCAGTAGGCAGATGCTTCTTTGATGCTAAGCACCAAGGGGACCCCTCTTCACCCAGCAAACTCATCACCCTCATTAACATCACAGCAACTCGTTTCCCACTATTTACCTCGAAGTTAAAGCAAAGGGAACTGCTTTTAGGAAGAACAAGACAGCACATTTGGGAAGGTCTTTAAAGGTATATGGCAGCTTGTTTCCTTTATCTCTGCTATCAGACCTTATCAAAAGAGACCAGTTGCACTTTCTGTGAACCACTGTGCTATCTCTGGGGTTTGAAAACAAACGGAAAGCAGGTTAAAAAACGAGACTTGGCAATAAAATTGTAGGCCTAGATTCTTTGCTCCCTCTCCACAGAAAACACAATCTTTTCTTTAGGAACGCTTCCAAGGGAGCTTTATGTGATCTCACGTAACAACAAATTAATTTTCCCTTCTCTTTTCAGTTTCTTTCAAAAATTCCATATTTAGTTTTTCTTCCACACAGAATCCACAAGCTCCTTCTCTTCCCCAAGCTTCCCTCAGGACTTCCTCTGAGTCTGCAGAAATGGGGCTGTGGAACAACATCTCACTGCAGTAAACGCCTATTCCCTTAACACGTGTGTGTTCCCCTTAACACGTGTGCCAAGCCAAGTGACCACCACACATTCCTCTTCCTGTCAGCACTGCAGAGCCAAGTCTGCTCCCAGGCACTATGGTTTTGTTCTGCCTCATGCATCAGCCATGGATTTGCTTGCTTTTGGATCACCAAGAGCTTTGCCCAAGGGGTGGGAAGATTTATGCTTTTGGATGGAAACTGCAGAATCTGGCAATTTCAGCCAGGCAAAAATCAGCAGCCAACTTTGGGGTCTTTGGGGGTTTCTTTGACTGTAGGTGATGGGATTTGGACCAAGGCTTTTTTACATGTCTATAATGAAATACATCATCATTATCACCACCACTATTATTACATTATAATTTCTCTGCTGTTGGATAAAAAAAAAGATTTCTGATAAGTTTCCCTGCAGCAGCATGGAAGACCCCACCATCTGCTATTTTTGGGGGCAGCACCAAACTTAAAAACAGAATAGTGGGAGAGGATTACTTGACAAATTCAATTTTGGCAGATAATAATTTCTTCTAGTATTTTAAACACGGTTGAGCAAAACTACTTGCTAAATCTCAGTCCTGCAAGTGGAGTTGGGGAACAGCAGTGTCAACTTTTCCCCATGTGACTGCTAAGGAGGAAAAGGTGCCTGGTCTCAAGTGCCAAGCCAAGTTTCCCTCTTCTTCTGATTCTTCTGCTAAGCTCAATTCTAAATTTGATCAGCTGTCCTAGTAGAGAGAAGAATGAGAAAACCAATGCTGGTCACCAGAGACAGCTCTGCAGATACTTTCAAATAGAGAAGTTAAAAAAAGAAAGGGATTTATTTTTTTTGCAGGTAAGAAGGTTTGCCTGGTCTCTTACAGAACATGGGAAAAACCTACAAATAACTAGACACAATGGTATAAAATTAGTAAGTCTGTCCAAGGTCACAGGCACAAAGTGAGCCTAGGGAGGTGTTCTATAAAGGCATTTGTAAGGGAAGATTTCAAATTGGTACTGGCTTTCTCTGTTGAGCACATCACACTTAACCTCACCATAAGCTCATGGCAGTTCTCTCCTCCTGCTTTTACTCCTTACTGCTGTCTTTGTGAATAACAAGTTATAAAAGGATTTCCAAACTATTTTTAAAACATATAAAATGCACTAAAGGGTCTGAACCTGAGTAAAGCACCATTATCTTCTAACAACCAAAGCTAATAGTATGAAAAATGACTAAGTACACTTAACAGTATTACTCATTTTTACAACCTATTACTGTTAAAATCAATAGGAAATGAGTTAAGCTAAGCATTTTGTCAGATCATAGGAGCTACAAAATCTACTCACGACTGCACCATCATCCTCACCACATCTTTGACACTGAACTTATTTGCTTTATAGCTTCCTCACATTACGTACAGATTGTCTTTGACGTGAGACTTTTGAAACAAAAGTATTTATGGTACGAAAATAAAGATCCTCTTGAGCCAACTTGTATTTCTCTATGTGACAATTGGACACAACCACCTCCCAGCAACACAAGGTCCTCCAGGCTTTGAGGGCTGAATCTGCTGTCATGTGAAGTGAAAGAGGAAACTGTGACCAAAAAGGCAAAAGCCTAATTTTCTGTGTGAAGAACATCTTGAAATTGGAGACAGAAGTTGTGTCAATGCTTAGTCTTCCCAGACATTACCCTTGCTCTTGGGGGTATGCTCACCTGTCCTAGCTCCTCCCCATCCCTCTCCATTACTTGAGGGCTTTGTTGTGCTCAGGTTCCTTTGTTAATCTCAGGAACCCAGCAGGAGGCAATTGGCTGTGGCTCCTATTACGTTTATCCTCTTACCATTGTTTTGCTAGGACAATCTAAAATGCAATTAAAGTCAATACTTTTTCCAATTTTTTTTTTTTAAGAAAAGAAGTACTTTTATCAAGATTTTATAAGATTGCCAAGATTTTATATGCAAATGTCTAATTTTCCAGTATCAACCCTTTCCCAAGGCAAAGGCAAGCTGAGTTATCCACTGCTATTATAGGAATAAACTGTGCTACTTTGTCAAGAGCTTGGGGTAGGAGACGCCGATATATCAAGAGAAGTGCATTAAAAGAAACTTCAGGCAGGTTTATTTATTTTCCTACAAACATAAATATGTTTACTCATCTGCACTCTGCTCAAGCCACTATTTGTACAGCAGCTCTGTAAGAGCAGCTTAACAACCTGAGGAGAACATAATAAAGGCTTTACCCTTTCTGTATCAAGGAAGGAATATTCCCTCTATCCTGCAATACTTTTGGTTTTTAGCCATATTTTTGGAAAGAGGAAACTGTTCGCTTTGCTAAGGTGGTGTCTCCATCACCCTTTAGTAGGAGCTGCTAGTGAGACTCCTGGAAGGAACAAGGGACTAGTCTGGGTGAAAACACGCCTGGTGTTACTTGACAGCGCTGAAGAGCAAGTACAACAACACAGTTTCGGTTTTCAGCTGACAATTCAAATGCAGCACTTCCCTTCGCCTCCTGTGGACCTGTGCATTCCCAGCTTACGTCAAGCTCTTGCTGAAGTCAAGGGACCACTGAATATACACAAGAATTGCTGTTCTCTGGCTCTGCCTCAAAGGCTTGCTTAAAAACCCTGCCCAGAAAGGCTGGCCTCCGCAGAGTCCTGGCAGGTATCCCTCTGAAAACACCAACACTATGATTTGCAAATATGCATCAAAAATCCTCCTCCCAGCAAAACCCCAGAAGACACTCCTCCATTCCACTGACTCAATATTTGAGCTTAGATTTTTGGTTTTATTTCACCTGTCATAACTAAGGCCTCATCTCCAAGTTAGCAAAACAAAGAATAGCAGTCCATAACATGGCTAACAGAAGAAAATCAAACTCCTTTGTTTCAACAGGTTAGGCTTCTATTCTCATAAGAAGAAAATAAACAAATCAGGGCACTTTTAGAAGGCCCAGGAATGTAGATGCAAGCACAGAAAAATGAAACTTTTTAATATTTGGGATAGAGTTGTCATGTTATTGCAATTCTGTTTAGCACTCAGGGTGAAGGCTATCTGACCATAATCAGTGTAACTAAATGCTTGAGAGCAGTAATATGGCACTAATGTGCAGTAGTGGAGAATAGATATACACATATAGTCTTTCTCCGATTCTCTTTAAAAACAATTCCTATTGAATTACAGCTTTCAGCACGATTTATCAACAGATTATTGTTTGTGGAAGAATGCTACCTTCCTGCTCAAACTATTCCAAGGCTGACTCATATCCTGGTAATTCATTAATACATAACATGATTCCAGTCCAGTAAAGTAATTTCTGCACTATACAAGTCATAAATCCTACAACATCAACTGAAAAATATATCTCAAATACTCTTTCTGAACACTAATGGACCGTTTTGCTTGGCTTCCCACACACATCATCAACAGAAGGGGGCCAGACAGAGCTGTAAAAAGCAATTTGATAGCAGTATACTTTATAGAGTTTAACAGTATAAGAGCTACCATACTGAATGAGACCTGAGGTCAAACTAATCTACTATCTAACTTCCAACAGTAGCCTGTGTCAGAAGCTTCATGGGAAAACAGAATTGGAATAATCTGTCCCATCTGCCCTCTCCACATTAGGTCTCATTGTATTAGAAAGTGATTTAAAGCCTAGATTGTGAGGTTTAATATGCCTTCCAAGAAGCAGCAACCAAAGAACATTCCCCTTTAACTTATGAAAACACTGCTGCAGAGGGGAGAACCGGAGGTGGAGGGAGGTGTTTGTTTTCATGTTTCAGCAGACTTAATTGCTACAACCAACACTGCAGATACTATCACTTGGCAAACAAACTTGTACTGGCTAGAGCTGTTTTTACTTCATACCTGGGGCATTTATTGTTTCTGGGTATGATCTTGCAACCCTTTTTTCTCACAGAGGCAGACTGTACCAATATTCACAGTCTCACTGACACCCAGTGTAACAGAAAGGACTCGAGAAGTATTCCTTTCATTGACAGTGTAACATGTTGCTTACCCAGTGGAGTATTTTTTAATCTTGATGCGAGAAGCAATATGGTGCTTGTCATAAGCGAGATATTTTTGTAAGGCTCAGTGGTGCAGAATGCCATAGAGAAAATCTGCATAGGGAGTGAACATCATCAGTGACAGGGAAATCATCCCAAGTTTTCTTTCTCTGAGCTAGTCTGATTTCCACAAGCAGCTCCCAGTATCTCCTGCAGAGCATCACTGCCTGGTTCCCGAGCTACACTGCCCTGGCAGCTGAGCCAGCACTGTTGTCTATACATGAAGAGTTCACACAATTAAAACACACTTGGGCCAGACTCAGCCGGACTGGATGAAAATCAGCCTGTAACAAGCCAATGTATTTCATATGTTAGGGCACGTCTGTCTGATGTGGATTGGTCTATGAGTGCATCAAGGCAAAATCCCTCTCCTTCATGTGTATCACAGAAATAAATGTTGATAGGGGAACGGCCTGAGTCTCTTCATCCCTCCCTCTCCTTAATCACCTCTGCACTGGCTCTGACTCACCCCGTTCCAGTGGTACAGGATAGCAAGGACCAGCAGGTTCCTTTAGTGTGACAGCACTGTAACTCTGCTCAGTACAGTTGCCTTCTCTTTGATGTACGTGAGAGCAAAACGAAGCCCTGAATATTTTCTCTGACTGCTGAAGACCTCAAACTCACAGTGAATGCACATGCAATCTCAGGCAAAAGTCCATGAGGGGACATGGAAGCCTGCTTGCTCCTCACTCCAGACAGCAAATCCTCCCTGTGGGATCCCCACTGCCACCTCCCTCCCCAGGACACAGGCAGCAGAGCCTCATGGCCTCCTAGTGCTCTCCACCCATTACTCTTCAGTCCTGACCATGAGGGTGACAACCTCTGAGTGTGAGGGTTCAGCTAAAAATGTATTTTAAATATTAAGACAAAACCCCACCCCAGGCAGTAAAATTTCTGCTGGTACCCTCTTTATGCCACCTCATCCAGCTGTGAAGCTCTATGTTATTGCCACTTTGGAAAGAAGAGGAAGGCTAAACAATGTTATTTTTATTGAACGTCTGCTTTTCTATGTATTCAATGGGGGAAGAAAAGGAAAGAGAGGGGGTAGACCAACAATGAAACTTTCCACCCCTTTTCACTGGAAAGTTGGCCAAATCATTGGATTGATACATGGAATCTGAGGGGCCAGATGCTCCAGACCTGACTTCTATGCTCTGATGTGTTTTGTTATCTCAGATGAGTGATTGTGTCCTGTACAAATCAATGCAAGGGGTGTATCCTAATCCTGGGACCTTCATCGGGTTATGTGACTGGGACAAGGCCTGTTGCTTTGTTGGATTATAGGATCAAATGTGAGTGACAGGTCACTGTCATGTAACCCAAGGGTGCAAACCTCTTCGGCTATATTTCAGTTTTTAATTTGGTTACTGTGTGAAAGATGGCTGCAGATTCAGTGCTGCTGGTGCGGATGCACTGATTTATTTGGGATTAAACTGGTCCTGTACATCCACATTTATCATCAATAATTCCACACAGAAGAGTATAATGAGATCTTCGTAGCTAATCTTTATGGGCTTCTTTAGGCCAAAAATAATTCCCACAAACACTTTCTACTTGTCCTTCCCTGTATGATTAATCCCTCCTTTCATACCCCTTTTCAAAACGGAGATACCGTGCTGGGAGATCCAAATCTTACCCTGGGAAGGCAAATAATGCATATTTCGTACAATAAGTTAAATTATGGACATTATGAGAGGTGATTACCTACCCAGTTAATAGGGCAATGTTTCAAGACCAGGCCTGCAGAATCCTTGGATCACAGACAGCTACTGTGTTTTTCAAGGTGCCACTTTTCTTTCTCTCGTTCTGGGATGAAAGGCTTCTCCCGACACTAGGCATTGGAAGCCCTACGTAAAGCAACCCTCTAGTAACAGATATGATGAGATCTAAAACAAAACCCAAACCAAAAAAAACCAGGAAACAAAAAATCCAGAGCTGGACAAGGTTTGAGGTGTATTGCAGGACAGCACTGCAAAATGCTGCCAGTTACTAAGGAAACTGCCTCAATATCTGCTCACAGCATCACTGCTCTAGCTACTACTTCCAGCTGCTCCACTCCATGAGCGTCAAGTCTTGAGGAACCCTTGTCTGGAAGTGAAGCTGAGTAGCTGAGGTACAGAGGGACATAAAAAGCACATTTGTTTTGAATGAAAGAAAAGTACAAATATCAAATATGATGGTGTAAATGCTCATGCCTTGTAGTGAGAGGGAAAACCACCTCAAATCAGCTGTACTTGGAGCTCTACTGGAGAGCTTTGCAGCTATACAAATCTAGCAAAAAGTGGCCATAGAAAATCACCAGAGGGAAAATTCAATTATTCATGAAGCAATGGGGCAAATTCTGTTTGGGATTTCCTGTTGTTGAAACATGCATCTCTGAATCTCCTTTGGACAGACAGCAGCACTATCAAGAGCAGACTGTGAGACCCCGTGTTCCAGTCCTGGCTACAAAAGGGTCAACTGCATTCGTTTAAAACCTGGTAGGAGGGTAGTAAAGAATAACCAACAGTCAAACAGGCAATACTTCAAAGCAAATACAAAATGCTGTCATCCATGGCCGTAAAGAAGGCCCAAAAAAGCCAGATGGCCCATGCAGGTATTCCACATGCCCTGGAGGTACTGTTCCCGGTGGACAGTCATCTCCTTTTATTACAGTGGCTGTATCAATTCAAATGGCTGGAGAGAAGGCAACTTGAGCAGACTTTATCATGTCTGTGATATCATCAAACCCCACTTAAAGCCTACTCTGGAGGCTGTAAGTGGACCAGAATGGTGCAAATGCCTTGAGCTTTTTCCCCCTGCTAAAGTTTAAATGCCTCAGAGTAGGAGGATTTTGAACTGAGGTGGTGAGAGGCAGAGGGTGAGTGTGGATTTAGCAGCCCAAAATATTACATGTTGATCACTGGATGTTCCCACTGAAAGCACTTTATTTTTTCCTCAAGGTAACACATCTTTCTATCTCTGCCACTCCCCGGAGAGATTTGTAACAAATGTGTGTGCTGTCTCTCACTGTCTTGCTTTGCAAAAAGCAATTCCTAGAGCAGGAAGACAAAATTATTTACGACAGAAATTCACACATTTTTCTGGGTGCTTAATGAAGCTTGAACTTGAGCAGAGCAGAGAGACTGCTTATTGTTGATTTTTTTTCAAGATCACTGCACAACAAACAGAAACTGAATAAGCAATTAAGTTAACTGGCTCTAAAACTCATACTGGCTGAGGATTAAGGTAATTATGTCTGAGCTTACACACATTCATTGCAGCTTTATTTCATTGCAGCACGTCTTGCCTGCTTGCTTGTTGCTGATGTCATTCTAGAACTGATCTGAGTTGTTGTCCTTCTATTAATTACCAAAAAGGTTACAAACACAAGCTCTCCTTGCTATAAATATAGCTATGTTATTTTTACTACATGTTCAAAGGAGATGCAGACCTCTTTTGGTAGGTTTATACAAACAGATCCAACTGCTTATTCCTGCACCAAAGAATTTACAATACTTTAGACTTAAGGGATCAATTAAAGTAATACACAATAGATGGGTTTGGTATTGTCATACAGTGATTTCCCTGTCAAAGGGGAAAAAAAAAAATCTATTTTTAAGTCTGCGTGAAAAAAGAGACTCTGAGAAAACAGTATCAGTCTCCACAATATTACTGGCAGGGCAGTATGGATTCTTCACCTTCTGGGTTACAAATAAGTTTCCTTTTAAATGGCTGGAATGCAGGGGAGGGGAAAGGAAGGGAACCCCCCACATTCTCCCAGTCTAACAAGCAGCCACAGCGTGAGAACCACTCCCTAGCAGAAGTAATCTGTGATTGACAATGGTTTTCTTTGCAGCCAGGGTTAAAAATGGTTTAGCTGCAAATAGACAAATGCAGAACATTTTAAGGCCCTTTCCAATGGCTAGGGCTGCTTATAGAAGCACTCAAAATGCAGGGTGGCACCAAGAGAGCACCAAGCTCCAGAGTTCCTGAAAAATAAAGGAATTCTTGTATCAGGATATGAGCACAAACACAAGAGAAAAAGAATACCTTGTAATGGGCAAATTAGCAGGGGCAGATTCACAAAAATTGGAGGTTTATTCTCTCTGGGCAGTTCAAGCATTTGTATGTGTGATCTTAGGCAAGCTGCTGTATTTGGCTGCACCCTTCCTGCCTAAAAACTGGAAGAGAAATAACTTTCCTCTTCACAGAGAGCATGCATGTGGGGAAGGCACTTGGTACGACCGGGGTGGGAGCTCTGCAAACAACCAGAACAAAGTCTGCAACTGATACAATTTCCCTGTACTCTCAAAGTCAGCTCTGAGGTCTACAATAAAATGAAGGAAATTAGGTGAGGTGGGACAACTTCAGAATTTCTCTGGGAATATGAAGGAATTTTATATTGAAATATGTACAATTGCCTTGTGCGGATATTAATGATGAATGTGTTTGGAGATGAATGCTCTATACACTGGGGAGGCCACCTGAACTAAATAGGACCCAGTCCCAAACAATGCAGGTTTCTAAGGTCCTAAATGAGTGTTTTGTAAACATGTTGAGTAGTAACTGAAAGAAATCTTTATTTTAAAAAATGAAAACCAGAAGAGAAGGGCAATGTTGACAGAAAGATCATAAATCATGGAAACTCTATTATGAATCAAAACAACAGATGTAACATGAACAACAGCATCTTTTAGAAACAGAAATTAGACTGTTCTGTTTCACTCATTGGAAAGGCTAATATGCCTAAAATAAATTTCCCTGAATCTCTCATTAATGTTTTACGGTCAGCATTGACCGGCTGTTACAAAAAACAAAATGTGGATGATTTATAACCCAGAAGAGTCACTAACCCCAAACCACATTTTCCTGACAGACCTGATATTAATAACTACAACCACTTCCCCGACTATATTCTTCTTGCAGCGGAAGAAGCCAAGTGCAGGTGATTCATACATCAGTGATTTCTTGCTCTATATTCACTTTCCTTCTCTCTTTATTAGCAGGCTTACTGACTGCTTGAGTCACCAATTATCACCTTAAGCATCAGACAGGAACTAAACTATCACAGTGACCCCTCCACAAAGCAGGCATCATGTTTGCTGGGGCCCAAATACCTCAGACTTCAAACACGAAACGACTTTGTCCTCCCCGTTTCATGCTATGAAGAACCAGAGTTTCTGGGATGGAGGAACTTGTCCAGCCCAAACACTCTCTGGGCTTGCACTAATCTATCTGTTACAGCAACAGATAGACCTCAGTTTATCAGTCAGTGCATCATGTAGAGGCAAGACTGAGTGCCTGCCCTTCTTCAGTGACAATGGGAAAAGCAGGATGGCCAGATCGTGGTTATACTTCCATGTCTGATCACATGGGAGGGAGATCAGCTACGGCTTTAGTCCTTGCATGGTGCGTATTGTTACCGGCGACTCTCTCATTCTGCAGCTCTGGCACGTGAAGGAACAAAACTCACTTGAACAGCATTTACAGAGCTGCTTCTAGATTCTCACTATCACCACAGAAACCTGATTATTTACAGGGAGCTTTTAAAGCCTACTATTAACCCTCTGCATAATGAACAAATAAATTCTGCACCAGCTCTTGCCTAACTTTTCCCGAGTTTTTCCCTGGTGTAATAACATTCAGTTCACTGGTGAAACCTCTGACTGATACCACAGTGAGAGCATGTCATCATACATGAAATTTGTGAACAAGGTCTTCCCAACCATCTCTAAATATATCATGAAGGGGACGTTTCTTTTTCATATTCTGTCCCTGTTTTCAGCAGGTAAATCAAAACCTGGCAACTTCCCTGTGTCTGACATGACCCTAACGTGTTATTTCTGCCGAATCATGTGGCACTAGCTTGCTAATCTCAGCTCTTTCCATCCTGTCCAGCTTGAAACCAACGTTTCACTAACACCTTTGTGCCTAATCACACAGTCAGGGTGGAGGTGGCTTCTCAAATGACGGATGGAAGTAGCAATGAGAAGCAATGGAAAAATTTTGAATGACACATATATCTTCAGATCGTGGTTTCTCTTTTGTGGATAAACAAAGAAACTCTAAAATACTAATGCTGTTTTGGACTTCATAACTTTTACCTATTCAAAACCCATGCAAATAATCATGTATTCATAAAATAGCAATTTCTGCATAAAATTTTAATTGAATACATCATCCTTCCCTTTCTCTCTCTGTTGATGCATGCCCATCTTTCTAGCCTTTTCCATGAGTTTTTTAAAAGGTAGAGCAACAGAGTTTAAATGTCATTTCTCCAAAGCTACACGGTCAGTACTTGGAAATGGTTATGCATTTAATTAGCCATAGAACACGTAACATCAGATGACTTAGATAACAAATCATGACACGCACAGCAAACTATATAAAACATGCTTCATTTGAATTCCCACAAAATGCCACCATTATCCCTTCATAAACAGTTTTTCTCAGGCAAAGGTGAGCTCACAAATTAAACCCCTTTTTTTTTTAGTTTAAATCTTGCAAATGCTGTATTACAGTTGGTTACTCTAACTGACTGTGGTCTAAGTAAGATAAGCCTCTGTCCCACTCAGATCATAGCAAATGAGAGGATTTGAACACAAGACTCTTTGCCTGAGGCTATTCCACTATGCCACTTGGATTTTTACACTTCAACAGGACACTGGCATTCCTACTACAAAAAACATTCAAACAAGACATTTCCAATAATCTTCTAATCCCACCTCAGAAAATAGAAATTTCACAGTTTTCTAACATTACTTCCTATGACAGTACAATTAAAACCTACAGTACAAATGATCTAAGTATAAAATCAACAAAAACAATCCACTGGAAATAGCATCCTCATTACATGAAGAGTAAGGTTAATGAGGTATTACCTTGGCAGGTCCTTTCATCTGTGAGCAGTTTATAGCCTTTCTGGCAGCTGCACTCAAAGCTGCCAACCGTGTTTCGGCAGAAATGGTCACAGCCACCATTGTTTACCAAACACTCATCAATATCTGCAAAGAATGAACAGCAAAAATTTAGTTAATGACAGAAATTCAGTCGTTTAGGGCAGAAATACAGGAATATACTCAGATCCCCAAGGAGGCTGCTGTCCCTGTTGGGAACCAGGCTGGTCAGATGTGTCCCTTCCCAGACCTATCTCACAAGGCTTACAAGGAGAGCTATGGGCTGAGCTGTTCAGGAGACAGAGGTATTTCTCTCAGAACTGGAACCAACAGATGACCCAAGATGAGGCACTTTGGTATTAGGGAACATTCAGGGAAGCTTCTCTGTAGATGGAGTGCTCTGCCTGACAGCAGACTTCAACCTGTGAAGAACGTGAATCTTTTTGCCTCGTCTAGGAACTATCAAAACATAAGAACACGTGAAAAATTGAAATAATAACAAACATGAAGTAAAAGATACTTGAATTCTGAAGAAATACTTCTATTATCCTTACACAAACAAATGCAAGGGTATTTTTTTTCAGAATGAGCATTATATGCTATTTTGCTCATTATTCAGTGACACAGTGACACACAGTGTCACCTCTTTTCATGCCTCACACTTTTTTCACTTGGTGTAGCAGGAAAGGAACTTGAGTGAATGTGAAATGCTGCTTCTTCAGTTATTGTGAAGGCAGAGCACCTATTGCCTTTATTTGAAAGCCACATATATATAGATATAGATATAGATATAGATATATAGATATGTATGAAGGACAGGATCAATGGCTCCTACTTCAAAAAATGATGACGAAGTGGACTGATGAACTTGTTAAGACCTCTGTTCTGAATTTCATACTGATGATTCTACTTCCTGCCCCTTTTAACTTCTCCCAAAGGTCTTGAAGAACTGGAATGACCAATCCCTTTTCTAATCCATAAAAGGTTGTGCAGTAAGTATATAACAGGCCACAAAACCTCATTTGAAATACAGGGCATCTTTCCATCCTTCCCTGATTATAAAACCATGGATCCATGTTTATTTGAAAAAGGAAAAAAAAGTACTTTTACTTTTTTTCAGGAGAAGAGCAGTGCCAAAAACCAGCTCTTTTTATGAATGCATACAGTGAAGAAGTAATATGACATGCAGCCTTGGCTGCCCACTTCTGGAATTGAAAGCAAGATCTTTCAGGAAACTAAATGGAGAGTGATGTTTTCTTCTGAAAAGCTTCTTGCTATAAGGGCTTTGAAACTTTGAGGTAACAGCTGGCCATTTAAAGAGCAAATCTTGCAAAATGCAAATCTAGATGCCAAAAGGTCTAATATATGGAAATGGAAATTTGTCAAAACCAGCAAGATGATGGTGAATGAAGGATGTGTTTTAAAAATTATTTGAATTTAGGAGGATTCTTAGTGAAAGTCTTTCATTAATTTTTGGAAACACCTGATTCCAACATGGGAAAGTGGCATGGCGCTTACCACATTTCTTCATGTAAAATGTAAACAGCAGCAAGAGGAGTGAGGTGGTATATCTAAAAATTCTAACAGCTGAGAGGCAAATTCAGCCATCATTTCTAAACAGCACTTTGTTGCACACACACTGACAGAAATATGTCCAGGATTCAAATAAGCAAGAACAACATATATTGTTATAAAGGTTTTCTTATGAATTGCATTTAAGGCAAGGAGATGGGAAATTTGTTCTCAGACCCTCTGAACTAATACTGCTGCTTATTACTTTTGTGTCTGGTTCTGCAGAGGAGTGGCTTTTGCATTCAATCCAATTAAAAGAATGAGAGTAAATTGTAGGCAGCAGCTGTGGAACGCCCTGAATGCTTTGCACAAAGCCAGCTCAAATCTTTGTGTCTCAGGTAACAAAGTTCTCAAAGTGCTCCAAAACCAGGAGTCTGTTTGTTGTCTGCGGTGCTCCAGTTCTGGCATTTGGCTGGCCAACAACAGACAACCCTGGGCTACCAATCTGATAAATCTGGTGGAGAACACACTGAGGGTCACTCTATGTAATACCACGAGACTGGAGGCAGCAACCCTTTTGGTTTCAGCTGTGATCATCTGCACAGGTCAGGATGGCAGTGAAAACACAAGAACTTTTGGCCCAGTTCCTACAGCCTGGCATTTCCTTTGGTAGAAGTGATTCCTCCGAGCTCCCTCATCTGCAACTGGGACTGTGGTGTGGGTCTTAGGATGGATCACCACAAAAGATCCCATCCTTCTGCACAGCACAGGTGTACCTAACTACAGTTTAGCTTGCCCTGACAAAACTGTGGGACAAATGGAATTGTGAATTAAAATTACTAATACGTTATGCATCGTAAACACACAGAACAGTCATCCATCATGAAGAAGATATCTTTTACCTGTGATAAGAACAACATGACCTTTGGGCTACTCTGCTGCCTGAGACTGCTTGAAGTAGAAATTACTTGCAGCCTGTCAAACACCATTCTGGAGTAACGATTGATGTTTTAAATGATGGCCCCTGGATTTCACATGTTAAATTCCAAATTCCAGTCTCTTTTCAGGGTCTCTCACGACCATAAGGGGCAAAAATGAAACCCTGCTGGCATCAGAGTGTAGATTTTAGGCTTTCAATAACTGTAATTCCACTGACAATGCAGCATATTAGCTTTACACCAGCAATTCTTTGGAATAATTCCAAACCAGGATCTGGGTAAAACCTGGGAGAGTCCACAGGAAAAGAAAGTATTTATTCATTTCTTCTAACTGGAAAACATGACATGACCTTTTGAAACCAGGACCATCAAAACAGAATAGAGGTCAAAACTGTTAGCTGCAAAAACATTCTAAATAACATAAACAGTGCCAATGTCTCTGCTTTCACTGTATTTCTTTCCATGGCCATAGCGAGACTGACAAGGCATGTAAAAATTATTTCACTCTGTGGAGAGCAGTACATTGCTGCACTTCACTTGGAAGAGAGCAGTATCCAACCCTATGTATCATGTCTAACTGGTTCAGAGAAATTGCAAAAAGTCTGTATCCCCACTATTTTTACTTCCTTGGCTCTACATAACTTGTGTTATGAGCCATGTGAAAATATTCCACTGCGTGAGAAGGTGAGGCCCCACGTATCTTTAAACTCACTGGTACCCAACTCTGCCAAGCGCCTCTTTGAACTTCACAGAGGGGTAAGCATGTCCGCCTCTCATGCAGGGGAAAAATAAACAGTGGAAACCCATTGTGGTGCCTCTACCAGCCTGGACTTTATTTAGTCAAATATCTCCCTACTATTATTGGGACTGTCTGTGGAGCAGTCATAAACCTGCTGTCTTCAAATGTAGCTCTCAAGTGGCTCCTTACGATGCAGGCTGCAGAAGAATAGCTCCAACTTCCCACAGGCTCTGCTCCCCTTTATCCTCAGGCACGCAAAAGGATGTAAAGAACTGCATTCCTCCATGGGGGCTGTACATAAAATGCCCTGATGATACTATGAGAGTCATTTCAGACTAGGAGGTCTGATGGGCTTTCAGTGCATTGGCAATAAAATCCCAAGGGATTTCTCCTAATGCAGTACGTCAATATTGTTAAATGATACCTTGCTCACACAAGTTGATGATCTGCCAGAAAATACCAATGGATGTGGCAAGAACAAATGGGACGCTGCAGATATGAAAATACAGGCCAGTGAGAAGCCACAGAAGCAGTAAAAATTATGGTCAAAACTGTCAGGTGAAGGTGTGGCGTAACAGGCAACTCAGCACTCAAGCCTCCTGTTAGCCCTGAAAATGTTTCATTCCATTCCCGTGCAATGAAATACGAACAAAAGCAAAGATAAGATTTGCAACAAGGAAGCTAACGACTTCTTTAAAGTTGTAATATTTGAAGGAAAAAAACCCCAATTGCAAATATTTGTCTGGAGACGGAGCTCAGCGACACCGTCAAAAAAGCTGGGCGTCTGTGTGAACCCAGAAACAATCCCTGGGTTTAT